>CAUYPK010004710.1:0-43904 GCA_963574355.1 Loris lydekkerianus
GCTGCAATAAACATTCTGGTACAAATATCCTTGTTATGATGTGATTTTTGGTCTTTTGGGTATATGCCCAGTAGAGGAACTACAGGATTGAATGACAGATTAATTTTTAGATCTCTAAGTGTTCTCCATATATCTCTCCAAAAGAAATGTATTAATTTGCATTCCCACCAGCAGTGCAAAAGTGTTCCCTTTTCTCCACATCCTCTGGTCTTACCTCTTTCATGTTTACATGAATGGAGCTGGAACATATTCTTCTTAGTAAAGTATCTCAAGAATGGAAGAAAAAGTACTCAATGTACTCAGCCCTACTATGAAACTAATTTAGGGCTTTCACATGAAAGCTATGATCCAGTTACAACCTAAGAATATGGGGAAGGGGTAGAGGGAGGGGAAGGAGGGGGAAGGTGGGTGGAGGGAGGGGATTGGTGGGATTACACCTGCTGTGCATTTTACAAGGGTATATGTGAAACTTGGTAGATGTGGAATGTAGATGTCTTGGCACAATAACTGGGAGAATGCCAGGAAGGCTGTGTTGACCAGTGTGATGAAAATATGTCAAACAGTCTATGAAGCTAGTGTATGATGCCATATGATCATATCAATGTACACAGCTATGACTTAATAAAAAAAAAAAAAGTGTGTACACATCACAATTTATGCCCAAGAAACTGAAATCTACTATATTTTATGGTTTTCTTTCTAGAGTAAAATGTTTTCTTTGACTTCATTTCAGTCTACTTCCAATACTTCTATTTTGGTGTCCATTACCCAGTAAGGTAAATCAGCAGTATAAATATGTTAGAGTACTCCCAAGGGCAAAACCATGTTTTTGGTCGTTATTGTTGCTTTTTTCCAGATGTAAAGGTGACAATCAGTTCTTGGGAGAAGCCAGCTATTAACTACCTGCTGAGTTTATTTGCTCATGCTCTTCTCTGTTATATTCAGGCATCTAAAAATTAATTTGTTGCTAGATTACTTTTTTGTATATATGATTATATTGAATAATATGAGATTTTGACAAAAAAAAAAAAAAAAGAGGGCACTTCTAAAGCATTCCTTTAAGTCATTCAGTCTCTAATCTTTTCTATGGCTCTTTTGCATGTAAAGTGTCTTTGTATTAAGTTATGGAAATTGGGACCCATCTCCTGGTTTTGAAAAACAATTATTATTTTTGTCTGTGTAGTAGAAGTGTTTATGCTTTCTCCCTTTTCTATTATAATGCCTTTTCCTATTATTATATCGAATGTTCTGCTCTCTGACTGAAGATACCTGTTTTTCAGATCTTGCTTTCATTTTTGTATTCTTTCATTTTCTCAGGCGCTTATGCTTTAATAAGGCTCCCCTGAATTGTGATGCCTCAGTTAGCAGATTTTCATTGCTTACCTCTTTGAGAATGGTTTCTTCTCTAATGACTATAGATGATACATTAACATATGTATTTGCCTTCATCATGAATATCTTTATCTTTCAACTTTTCAAATGTATATAATTTTACAGTTTTATATTATAAAACACCTTTTAGAAAGTGCTGCATATTGGCAAATTTACTGAATGAAAATTAAATTTTTTTCCATCTGTCCAATCTTATATTTGGCTGGACTAGCAGGCAAAATCTTTTGTGTTGACATCCAAGTCAATGAACGTAAGACAGCCATTTTTTTTTTTTTGGTGCGATTTAATTTAAAAAAAAAAGAAAAGAAAAGAAAGAAATAATACATGTTGAGTAAATCAGAGACTTATAATTATAAAAAAAATAAATTCAGGTTTTGAGAATAAAAACTGTAAATAAAACTGTAGCCCGACAAACTACAAAGTAGAGAAAAGCGTGTAGAAAAATACCATTAAGTAGTGATTTGTGATGAGTTGTACCAGAAATCTTGTTGCTATGACCTAGGACATGTGGATTCTAATCCCAGCTCTGTCACACACCGAATGGCTTGAAAAAAAATAAAACAAACAAACAAACCAAACAAACAAACAAACAGTGTCTGTGGTAGAATTAAAAGGAGGAATGTGTTCCAAGTGTGGTGGCTTGCGCCTGAAACCCTAGCACTCTGAGAGGCCTAAGCAGGTGGATTGCTTGAGCTCACAAGTTCCAGACCAGTCTGACAAAAACAAGATCCTGTCATGAAAAATAGCCAAGTGTTGTGGCGGGCACCTGTAGTCCCAGCCACTTGGGATACAGAGGCAAGAGAATTGCTTGAGTCCTAGAGTTTGGTTGCTGTGAGCTATGACACTACAGCACTCTATGGAGGATGACAAAGTGAGACTGATTCAAAACAAAACAACCAAAGCAAACAAACAAAAAACAACATAAAAGGAGGAATATGACTGTAATATCTTCCCTTTGATTTTGTTATTTCTTGCCATTACTTCAAAATAGGCACTCACGCCTTCAGTACTGAACTATTAGAGTAGATTTCTCAGAAATTACTCTTCTTTTTACCTATTTCAGACTCAGGTCATTTTATATACTGTGATTAAATTAATTATCTGAAAATACTCTTTTGTACAAGCTATTCCTCTAGCTGAGTCTTCATTGACTCCATATTGCTGGGAGAAAAAAAAAATGTATTAAAAAAATGCATAGGCTTGCATTCAGAAGCCTACAAATTGGAGCTTCAACTTACTATTCCAACATTATCCTCTTTCCCTTCCTACATGGTATATATGCTCACTGACTGTATTTAGCTGTGTGAAAACACTGGCCTCAGAGACTACACTACTTCAAAACCTGCATGAAATTGGGTAAATTATTTCTCTTTATATATCTTAGTCTCCTCCATGCTATATCAAAGGTAATAAGATAATCTTATGGGCTTGTTCAATGTGCTAATACATGCAAAATTTCTATAACAGAAAAACTTAAGACCAGTCATTAATATAGGTTAGTTTCCTTAAAAATATTATTTATTTGGCTCTAGATTTTATTTCAAATTATATGCCCCTCATTCTCAAGTTATTCTACCCACATCCTACCTGAATGAAAATATTTTTGTACAAGTAATCTTTTCTTCTATGAACCTAAAGCAGTTATAGATTTGTGTGAGTTATTTAATTTTTAATATTTCCTTTAATTGCTAATACAATATTCAGACATGTATGTTTTGCTGTTATAATCCACCCTTGTTATCCCTGTATCTACAAGAGTGCCTTAAACTCAGTAGATGTTCAACAAATGCTATCATTGATAACCAGAGATGGTCAAGAAAAGCTATAATGGAATTAGCATGTAACACAATGTTCCTTGGTCCTATTATTTCATTCCTTCTATTACTCTTCTGAATAGAGTTAAATATCTTGAGATTATAAAACAGTATGTAAAAATTATTAACTTTTGTATAAAAAGTAGGTGCATCTGTACACTTTTACATAAGTCAGGAAAGATGTGAGTCAAGTAGAAAACAATAATTAGCCCTGAGTGAAGTGGAAAAACCAAAAGGGTTAAGTAGATAGCAATGTTCCCTCCTTATTTTATATAATTCAAACAAAAAGAGATGAAATTATGTTTTAGTTGAACTTTAATATTCTACTATTTTTTTAAAAAGTGTGTGTGAATGTTGGTACAGATGTCTGTAGAAAGGTTTGCTCTCTTGTTATAAAAATAAAACAATATTAAAATACTTAGAACTTCTAATTTCAGTTTCAATACACAAAAATTTGAGAAATTATCATGCCTTCATTCATAGTAAAAAAAAAAATTTGAATAAATTAATAATCAATCAATGACTTTTCTTAGATCCTTCAGAGACCTTAGATCCATCATAAGACAAACCACCCTTCTAAAAACTAGAAACAGGCAAATACATAGAATCATAGCCAAAATTAATATACTAGGAGCAGAAGTCATTGGAGCCAGGAACTGATGGGAAACACCTAAATGTTCCTCTTACCAAATTCAAATTGTCATTACCAGCTTTCAATAAAAAGTTACAAGGCACACTAAAAGTACAGTCTAAAAAGATAAGCATGCTCATATATGACATAGGTTTTAGAATTATCAGATAGGAAATTTAAAACATGACTAGTATGTTAAGGCTCTAATATAAACAGTGAACAATATGTAAGAACAAATGGGCAACGTAAGCAAAAAGTTAAAAAAAAAATGTAAGAAAAACCAAGAGAAAATGCTAGAAAAAATATAACAGAATGGAGAGGTTTACTTTTGATGGCTCTTCAGTAGAAAATACATGAGTAGAAACTTCCCAAACTGAAAACAAAGAGAAAAAAGAAGGAAATATTCACAAATGGTTATGTTAGGTGTTGGGACCAGATGTCAGGTCCCTGTGTTCCCAGGTTCTTGGTTTCTAGTACCAAAGCATGGTTACTGGCACAGTACCGACAGAGTGAATTAGCAGAGCAAACTGGTACAAGCAGGCAAAGTGCCAAAGTTCATTAAAAACATAGTATATTCCGGAAAAGGATTGGGTTGGCCCCTGCAAGTGGAAGAGACTATAGGTTTAAAAATATTTTTTTCTTTTATGCTGATTCTCTAATTTTATGTTCAATGGAGGTAGAATATTTCTGGTTTTTTCTTGGAAAAGGGTAGAGGATTCCTGAAATTTTGAACCCGACTCTCTTCTATCCTTATAAGGCAATTTCCAGGGGTTGCCATGGTATTTGTAAACTTTAATGGCACTAGTGGGGATTATTTTTACTAAGTTAATGAGGATAAGTCATTTAGGGACACAGTTATCTCAACTGTGTGCATGCTGCAAAGACTCTCTTTTGTGGTCTTCATCTATCTCCACTTCATGGTTTTTCTACCTCTTTCTGATTGGTCAGTCCTTGGAACCCTTCTATCATAGACCAAACATCTGGTCAGTCCTTGGGGACCCCCTGGACATGTTACCAGTTCTTTCTTTGGAGCATCCTTCTGGCCATTTGTTTTTCCTAGTAGACAACACACCTCTTAGTTTGCTTCTCAATGGACAGCCCTAGACAAAGCATCTGTTTCCTTATCCCTACCTAACAGTGACACAATTATAAAAGATGTAACATACATGTATGGGAATATGAGAAAAAGAAAAAAGTGAGAAAGGAGAAGAAACATTTGAAGTAATAATTGCTGAGAATTTTCCAAAATTAGTAGGAGATACCAAATTGCAGATCCTGACAGCAAATATTACAAAAAATATACATGACAAACTCTTCTGAAAATATAAATGCAGATATAAAATCTGCAAATATCTGAAAATATAAATTGCAGATATAAAAAAGAAAATCTTCAAAGAAACCAGAGTAAAAAATCACCACAGCTGTAGAGGAACAACTATGGTATTTAAAAAGGACTTCTTTTCAGAAACCATATAGGAAAAGGGACAATGCAGTGACATTTAAGTGTTGAAAAAAACAAACAAAACTTTGTAAACCTAGAATTCTATACTCAGTGAAATAATCCTTCAAAAATGAAGATGCACTCACCAGGATAGCTACTATTTAAAAACAATTCCCCTGAATAATAAATGCTTTTAAGTATGTGGAAAAATTGGAAGCCTGTTAGTAGCATTGTTAAATAGCACAACTGCTATGTAAAAGAAAATTAAAAAAAAATGAAACAAAACTACCACATGTTCCAGTAATCTCAGTTCCGGGTGTATATATATATATACAATGGAATTAAAAGTAGAGCATAAGGAAATATTTGCACATCCATATCAGTGTTACTTACAACAAAGAAGAAATGAAAAGAGTGCCAATATCCATTAAGTAATAATGAACAAACAAAATATGATATACTATATATGTGCATGTGTACATACGTATATGTACACATATAGAGTAAATCTGAATATGTCTGGTGATTATATTAATATCAATGTCAATTTCCTGCTTGTGAAATTGCAGTACTGCTGTGCAGTATGTTACCATTGCGAGACACTGCCTGAAAAGTATGGAATCACACTGCATTATTTCTCACAACTTCATTTGAATCTGCAATTACCTTGATACAAATTTAATTTAAAAATACATGCAAATGCAAATATTAATATTTGCATCCAAGTACATGCAAATATCAAGATTTTTGATATACTTTATCCTTTTGTAGGTATAAATTCTAAAACTTTCTTTTCACATTCAGTTTTTGTAGCAAGTGTTGCTTTCTTTATTTTATGCTTCATGAAACAGAATCAAGATCATCTGATTCCAAAATCTGAGCTCATTACTGCTACTGTGATATATTTGTTTGTGATGTCCTTTATTTAAAAAGCAAATAAAAAGTTTTATTTTTATCCTCCTCTTTCAGAAATATCTGAAGGTCAGCCAATGACAGCTCATAAGTTGCCCAAAAGTTTGTTGTGTCAAAATTTTGAAATTTCAAATTTTTAATAAATGTTTTAATTAAACATTTTTGAGGGAGCTGTATCCAAGAATATGTGCATACATTTTAAAATTTTACCAGGTTAAGGAAATTCCTCTTATTTTTCTAGGTTGTGAAGATATTTTACAAATTCTGAATAGGTAGGTGTTTAATTTCACCAAATGCTTTTCCTACATCTATCAAGATAGTTATATGCTTCATTTTATTTTTCTTTTAAAATAATAAATTACATTAATTTTCAAACATTTATATCATCCTGGCATATCTAAAATAAATCCCACTTTAGTCCTGATACTTCATTCTCTTTAATTATCTTGCATTTCATTTGAATTTTTGCATTTTATGATTTTTGATTGGTTTCCAATTTTTCTTGTAATAAAACATTCTCATGCTTTAGAAGCAAGGATTTGCTACCCTCATAAAATTTTAAAACGTCTACTCTTTGTGTATTTTTTTTGGAAGAATTTGCATTCAGTTGCTTTACTTTGCTCTTGAATATTATATATGCCTTTTGTGCTAATTTTCTTTATAATAAGAGATTAAAGTTCTTTAATAGGTATAATTAGACTATTCAAGTGCTTTAAAAACTTCAGTAAATAGCATGTTTTTAAAGAAACCTACAGATTGAGTCTATAAAATTGAATTTTTGACATAACATGATTCAAAATATTATTTCCTGTTTCCAATGAGTGAACTCATTCCCCATTTTTTTTTTTTTTCTAATTTCTGAGAGCTGTAACTTGATTTTTTTTTTTTTTTTCTTTTTTTGTTTTAGTTGTCATTGTTTAGCAGGCCTGGGATGGGTTTCAACCCATTAGCCCTGGTGTATGTGGCTGCCGTCCTAACCACTGAGCATGGGCCCTGAGCCAGGAGAGCTGTAACTTGTGTTTCTAATTTTTCTCATCATTAGTATTGCTGAGAGTTTATCAATTTTTAAATACTCAACCAAATTTTAACTTTTAATTTTATGTATATTTGTTTTCTATTTTACTTTTTTTTCTTATTTTTATTACTTCTTTTATTAATGTATTCTTTGGTGTCGACATGCTGTTGAAATGGAAGCTAAAATTATCAATTTTAAGCCTTGTTTTTACTAATTTTCTAATGTATAAATCTCTTCTAAGCACTTTTTTCACCTATATACCACAAGTTTTTAATCTATTACATGCTCATATTTCATTTCAAAATATCATCAAATTTTCATTCTTTTCTGACATGGATTATTCTAAAACATACTGGTTAAGTTAATCTAGAAAGCCTTTTGTTATTGATTTCTAGTTTATTTTAAACATGAGGAGAGAAAACGAACTGTTTTTATTAACCACCATATGCTTCATGTGTTCTTGAAATAATAAAAATTCTGTTTGTGTTAGAAGCAAAGTTTTACACATCTCCATTAGTTAACTTTTGTTAATTGTTTTATTCAGATTGTTATATTTTATAATTGTAAAAAAGTATGTTAAATCTTTTAGTTAGAGATTTGTCTAAGTCCTCGGTTTTATCAGTCCTAGTTTTATATTGCAGATTATGTTAGTGTACATTTAAATTCATAATTTTTCTGTTGATTTACTTATTTTATCTTTATGCAATATCTATCTCAAGAAGTCATTTACACCAAAGGCATTGTTTCATTATAGTATAGCTCAATCATCTTTATTTGCTTTATTTTGCTTTGTTTTTCATTGTATGTCTCTTCCCATCATTTTACTTTCAGCCTTTTCATTTTCTTACTTTTGAAATTTCTTAACTTTTAAGGAGAACATATTTGTGGGTTTTCTTTCCTCCTTTTTACTCCTGTCTGACATTCTTAGGCTCTTACACGTATTTAGAACATGTAGACTAATTAAATTTACTGTCCATCCAATATTTCTATGAAGTGATTATATTTTCTAACTTTTCTTACTTCTATAGAGAATTTCACTGCCACTGTTCCTGTTATACTAAGGAAATTAATATTTAGAACAATTCCTCCATCCCTATGAGCTATTTTATGTTTTATTTTCTCTTCATTGATTTTTTTTTTTTTTAGGAGTTTTGCTATGATAAACTTCTCTGCTTTTTTCTCTATTCTCTTTCTTTCCTCTAGCCTCTCTCTCTCCTTCTCTTTGTTTATCCCTTTCTTTCTTTCTTTTAACCTTTTCCTTCTTTCTTATGTATTTTTTTCTTTTTGTTTGTGTATATATATTTCCTAAACTGTTTTCTGAGATTTTAAGTATGCGGGTTGATGTCATTCAGTAGTTTTAGAAAATTCCCAACAATTCCTTATTTAATATTTCTTCTTCCTCATCTTTCTGTATTTTCCTTATTAGGCCTCAATTAAAGGCCTAATTTTGACTTTGCTAGCTATTCCTTGTATTTTTTTTTAACCATTAATTTTAATCAGTGTTACAATCACGTATTTTCTGTTGACCTATCTTCAGTTTATTTTTATTTAAAAATATTTAGCTGAAAAATCATTTATATTTAAGATATGTATTGATATATGCATACATTGTACAATAATTACTGGAGTCACATTATTTAACATATCCATCACCACACACAGTAACCAATTTTGAGTGTGTGCATTTGAGGTGTGGGCCATGAGGACACTTATAATCTGTTCTCTTATCAAATTATAAGTAAACATAATATAATTTTTTTAACTATGGCAACCATGATGCACATTAGATTATTAGAACTTACTTATAACTTAAAATTTTTACCCTTTGACCAAGTTCTTTGAGTTTTTTTAATGTAGCCATTTATCACTATATACTCTCCTCTTAGTGCTGTTTTATCTGCATATTATAAGTCTTTATAGTTGTATCTCCACTTTCCTTTTTCCTTTTTCGATTTCTCTTTTGAATTCTTCTTTGTCTCATTGGATTTTTAGGAGCATGTTGTATATTTCTAAAAAAAAAAAACCCATGTTCTAAAAAAAACCCCTCTTTTTATTGATATCTTGATATAATTTCAATCTTCTTACATTTCTTAAGAATTGTTTGGTAGCCCAATAAAAGATCCATCCTGGAAAATGTTCTGTTCTGCTTGAGAAGAATATGTATTCCATTGATGTTGGATAGAATGTTCTATATATATATATGTGTTTGGTCCATTTGATCTATAGTGCTATTCAAATTCAGTATTCCCTTCTTGATTACCTAGCTGAATGATTGGTCTATTGTGAAAGTGGAATAGTGAAGTCCCCAACTATTAATGTACTACTTTGTATTTTTTCCTTTGGTACTGTTAATATTTGGTTTCTATTATTAGGTGCTCTGATATTGGATGCATACATATTTACAATTGTCATGTCCTCTTGAAAAATTGTACCTGTGTTATCATATAGTGACTTTCTTTGTCTCTTGTGAAGATTTTGACTTAAATGTTATTTTTTTGTGTGAAATAAATATAGCCATCTCTGCTGTCTTTGGGTCACCACTGCATGAAATGTCTTTTACATTCCTTCACTTTTAGCCTCTATGTGTTCTTAAGGTTAGCGTGAATATCTTGCTGAAGCATATTATTGATTATTGTTTATTTAATCTACTCAGCCACTGTGTATCTTCTGATTGTAGAACTTAATATATTTCCTTATAATTTAGTTCTAGCCCCTGTTAGCTATTGTTTGAGAGCAGTACTGCCCAGTCATGGATCTGAAGACAGGTAGCAACATCTGACCCTGACCTGAATTCCACTATGGATATTAAAACAGCATTATAACTTGGTTTCAGTTTCTCTCAACTATGGTCTGGGCTATAGTCTACAGGGAACCATGTGAGCCCCTGCAGGTAAGCTAATCAGTAAAACATCTGAAAATATTTGACTGGATCAACAACCAGAGACTATACACCATGCAGTGTAACTTTCTTTGCAAGGATGATCAAAAAGTGTCAGGAAATGTTACAGGACTAGCTTGGCAGTCAAAGCAAAAGTCTACCTTCAAATAGCTATATAATTAATATTTTAAACTAATTTACAAATAAATCATACTTTATTTCTCTATTCTCTTTCAAAACCACAAAGAAGATAAGTGTTATGTTAGAATCAAAGTTGAAGCTTGAGAAAGCTGTAAGTTAACTAACTACTCTGAGAGAAATGTTTAGAGACATTTCTCTGTGTAAATCCAGTTCATACTACAAGTTGGTTCTAAGAGACAAATCATTGAAGAGATGAAAGAAATCTTGACTAAAGGGAACAAAGAAAGCTGTGTGTTGATTGTATCTACCTAACAGAGTTCTAGATCCTAGCTCTTTTATCAATTTAGCAGCGAGTTTCTCCCATAATTCTTATGTTTTAATGGTAGACCTACAACTGCATTCACTGTGATTTGACTTTTCTTGTTCCTGTGAAGGAAAAGATAGGGAGGCGGAAGTCTCTTCCCACCATTCTTTTAGTGCTAGGCAAGATGAGTATGAGTTCCCAAATCTCTCTGGGAATCAGAATCATCTCCTGAACCTAAGTACAAACAACTACACATGCATATATAGGTAAACAAACAGATAAGAGAATTAAAAATAAGTAAATAATAATGCTGAGGTATCATCCTGAAGCATAGATTTGGTTGGATTCAGAGAAGGATAAATTTGAGAAATTAATGTTTTAGAAGTAACTTTTCAGGTAATTATTATTCAGGTAATTCAATTCATACACATTTGAGGACACCAGCTTATATTTCACATTGTAATAAGTAACTGGCAATAATATCCTGAGTATGGTGGTCAGTTGATACATGAATATTGTTGGTCTTTTAACTTTCATTTCAGAACTGTCTTTTTAACTCCTTTCTCTGTATACCTCTGTCCTTCTTTCTTTGTCTTTTTCTTCAAGTACTTCTCTTCTGAATGACAATTTCTATCTATTCCTTTTAAGTTTGCCACTCCCACACTAGCCTCATGTGTTGTTGACTCTGCCTATATAAAATGATAATTTTCCACTGGCCTTAAGAGATGTTCAGAAAACATTTTAAATTTTTTCTAATCAGACATGCAGATATAATAACCAATGGAGCCTATACATGAAAACCAAGTGTGAGCCTCATGTTAATGAATTCAGTTTTTGTAGTATTGTATACCCTTTCCTTTCCCCTTCCCTCAGATTTATTTTGTTCAAGCATTGCCCCTCTTGACTTTTGTTGTAATAGTAGAACTCATTTGCAGACTTATGAACTCAGTAAAATTCCAAGTTTGTTATTTCTTTTGAGGGAGAGAGAAAAAGACAGAGAGAGAGATGCATTATTTTCTCCATTCTTTATATTTTTAGTGAATGATATCATTGCAGGGGCAGTAGGAATACTTTCCCTTGGTGCTGCATATATATTTGATTTGGTAATAAATGTAAAATATAGTCTTATATAAACATCCATACAAGCTAACAGTTGAAGGTGGCAAATGAATTATAGAATACAAAACTAGTCCCTAGTAGCCTGGCTGTTCTGTGAGTATGAAATTGCATACTATGTGAACAGGGCTTCTTTAAAAGACTTTTCCTGAATAATATTTCTAACAGTGTAAGGAACCAGGACCTTGAAGTAAACCTTTTCATTTTTGAAAGTGCATTTACTACTTTAAGATTCTGTCTGGATTCCTCTGTGCATTTATACGCTGCCTCCTACTTCTTGCCCTGTGTACCTGAGTTCTGACAGAGTGGAACATGAGAAACTAGCTTATCCTCCAAAGTTCATTTCTGACTGCTGACAGGGTACAGGTCAGTGCCAGTGTAGACTGCTAAATCTTATTACTTTGTTACTTGTGTGCTGTGTACTGAAACTCAAGTGAAAAGCTGTATTTTGGGTTAATAAATGAACAAACCTTGATTAAGCATTCATGATGAGCTAGGCAGAGTAGGATACTAAAAGTATGCTAGACAAAGGCCCATGCCCTCAGGGACCTTAAAATTTAGTTAAATGGTAATAAAAAAAGTAACAATTTGAAAAATAATAATATCATGTATAATGTTTAAAAGTAAGATATAGGTTAAGAAATGATAAATGCAAAATATATAGCAGACAAATAATTACTCTCCCAAGAATATGACCACTTTCTGCATATCGATAAGTAAAAGAACAACGATGTGTGTTAAGATGCACAAATGATATGAACAAATCAGCCTGCATGCAATGCTTTTTGGACCTCTGGGCTAGAACATTATTGCAATTGTCCTGGTGATGGCAGTTATGGTAATAATAGCGAAAGTTGTAAGATAAGATTGCATATTTTATATATTTTGATATTAGAGTCAAAGGAATTTGCCAATAATTTCAACGTGGAGTAGAAAAGATAGGTGTAAAAGGTGACTTTAAGAATTTAATCTAAGCAACTGAAAGTGAAGATGGCTACTCATGGAGTTGGAAAATATAAGGAAGGATCACATTTAAAGACTAAAATTAGAAATTCAGGTTAGTACTATTGGTTAAGCTATTTAAAATTTAAGTGAGAGTGTCAAGGCAATAATTGAGATAGCAGATCTGGATCTCCTGGTCTTGGTCTGGGACGGACATACACTTTTGGGAGTTACTAGGATATAGATAGCAAAAAAGCTATAAGACTTTATGAGATGGCAACAAAATGAGCATGGTAGAGAAGAGAAGAGGTCCAAGAACAAATCCATAAGGCACTCCAAGATTATGAGGATCTAGCAGATTAGGTGGATAAAGAGCAGTCTGTAAGTAGAAATAGAACCAAGAGAGGCATATTCTGAAGGAAAGTGAACAAATTGTTTCATGAAATAGATAATGAACAAAGCGTCAATGTTTTAGATAAAGAAAGATGAGGGCTTCTCATAAACAACTGCAAATTGAGCAAGAAGGAAAATTGGTTTGGGAGTAACAAGGAGAAATATCTACCAACTTCCAAAGTTGGTAATTTGAAAGGTATGGAGAAAAAAATGGCATTTGAGATAAATACCAGTGTGCTTAGAAAATCGTCATGTTTCAGTTAAAATAGGAAGGTCAAGGGAATGCTCAGAGAAGGTGCTAGAAATAAGGGAGATTGATATTTCTACATTTCAGGCAGGAAAATAGAAGAGTTTGGGGATTTGGGGAGGAATAAAAGATGAGCTTACAGTAAGGATATACGATACCTTGAAAAGAGGGGATTCTAGGTGCTGAGGGATAACAAGAGGTGGTGGCTTTCTTTTGACTGAAGTAAATGTAAAGGGAGGATGTGATAAAATTAGTTCTGATAGAATCCAAGGCAGCCCATGATAAGGAGGTGGTGGCCATGAGGGAAGACGGAAAAATGGAAGAAAATCACCCCTGAAATGGAAAGCTTTAACATCGCCTATGTCTCCTGTGTGTGGAGATACAGAAGGCAGGAAAGGAATAGTGTTACCAGAAGCAAGTGGGATTTTAGGTTTTGTAAGAAGAACTAGAAAAAAGAGAGAATTTACATTTTTAAAATGACCAAGTTTCCTTAGTACAATCATCTGAAAAGAATGACTTTTTTTCAAAAGAAAGTAGAAGAGTTTCAACATTTTAAAAATGTGTAATAAAATGCACATGATAAAAATTTGGGGAAATCACTTATATGGATGGACATGTAGTTTACAGCTTCTGACATAATTTGTGTTATAGGAAAAAAGAAAAGAGAGGAGGGGAAATTTAGTTTATCAAAGCAACAAGAAACAGGAAAGATAAAAAGGAACAAAGATTATGGATGAGCAGGAGACTAAAATAAGGAGGTAGAGTTTGATTTATCAGCAATTATACTATTTATAAATAAATTAAACTAACCTATTAAAAATATGAAGCATATGAGATTTATTTTAAATTTAAAACTAATTTCTATCCTATGTGCTTATAATAAACACACTTAAAACATTAGGACTCACGAAAAATGGAAATTATATAGTAGGATACATACATGAAGCAAAAACTGAACAAGATAAAGCTGATACAACATTAATACCTTTCAAAGTAGAATTTCAGCAAAATACCCCACTACATGTACACAAAACAACATAAAGGTAAAAACAATTGTGAAGAAACTATTTGAATAGTAAAGAGTTAGGCACTTAGTTATATATCTTTGAAATGTCTGAAACAATAGAAAAAGACAGGATTGCAATAACATTTCATCATAGTGGAAAATGTAAATATAAAATTGCCATAAGTTTTAGATGAAACAGATAAAAACTATTTTGATTATATAATAAACTATAATTTGATTACGTATATTTAAGTACCCCCATGCAAACAATAAAAACATTCATTTTTTAAGTATTCAGAGAACATTAACAAAAATTGAGTCTCATAAAGTCAGAAAGACTATCTTATCAATTTTGGGAGAGTTTTTATTATTCAAGTCATTACTATAAACAAACTTCAATAAAATATCACAAAGAAAATATGGTTTAAAGCAAAACGTGTCCTGATGTTAAAATTTCACTCCTAACTCACTTATGGATAAAAGTAGAAATGACACTGGGCATTATAAAATAAATCCTTTACAACTAGATGACAATAACCCATACCTACGGGTAGACCTAAAATGAAATCTAGAGCTAAATCTAAAGCCTTAAGCATTTAGCAAAAGGATAAAAGGAAACATTTAGATTAAATCAATTAAATATTTAACTTAAATAAAAATTAGGAAAAGAGTTAAATATACTAGAATAAATAATAAAATAAGCACATAAATTAAATAAAATAAAAAATAGTGGTTCAACAAAACCAAATTTTTAAAATAGAATATGAATATGTAACTAAGCCAATGCTGTTGGAAATTTAGCTGAATGGCTAAGTTATATACATATTACATAAGAGATTAAGAATAGAAAACCTACATAAAACATAGACCAGATAGAGGATTAAATATGTAACAAAACTCTCCTAAATCTGGGTTTGGAGAGAGTCTTTGTTAGCAGTAGAGGTAAGATGAAGTGCCAGATGAAGTGCAGAGAGTTGGAAGTCCAGAAGGCCAAGAAGATAGAGTTCACAGGTCAGAATAATGGGGTAAAAAGGCCAGACCCAAATGCTTTGGGGATCTGATGAGGTAGCTGTTAAGTGTTCAGCACAATACAGTGAGGAATCTACCCAAAGGTGAGGAAAGAACCACCAAAAGGATTAAAAGGAACAATTTCTGAAGTTCATCTAGAATCCGGAAGAGTGTGTGTTCCTAACAGCCAGAGTGGGGAAACATATGAAAACCGTAATTCATGAACTTTACTTCCCTAGTGCAGGACGTATCAGCTGTATAACAAGGCTGCTCTGATCACTCCTCCCAGATCTTAGGCAAGTCTAATGGAATTAAAATGTTTCTAAGTAATTTAACGGTCCTAAATCAACAAAGCTGAACCTAACTTAGCAAACTAAAGATGAAGCTAAGTTAAATCATGTAGAACTATCCAGCAACTGAGAAAGTAAAATTCACAAAATCTGTCAGCTAATAAATAATGTGTATGCATGCAAAAAAGTGGGAAAGTATGGCCATACTTCTTATGGTTTCAGTCATGGCTAGTAAAAGTACAGAAATATGCTAGATTTTATAAAGTATGACAATGGATGCATCTGGAGATTGTAGGGAAAGGAATGGGACTGGGGAAGGGAGAGTAGGAACCTCAATTTTATCATTAATGTTTTGAATATTTTAAAACATGAAAATTTGAAAGCAATTATAAGGCGATTTTTGGTTATAGGTATGTTTGAAACTTTATGCTATGATTTGAACTTTTATACTTTTTATGTCAATTGTTTTTTAAAAAGTAGTAACTCTTAATAATCAGGAACATGCTAACTAAAGTAACAATGGCATATTTCACCCTTAAGAATAAAAAATTGGGAAAAATCTAAGAATATCAAGGATTGCCAAGGATGTTAGAAAAAAGTGTGCTCTCCTACACTTTTTTCCTAATGAAGTAAATATTATAAAGAGCAACAGTGAAATAGAAATGCTTATTTCCTATTATTCAGCAATTCTTTTTCATCATATACTTTAAGAATATTTTGCATTGATACTCATTGGATGTATACACTGTACTATGTATAACGGTGAAAAACTGGAAATTCCTTTACTGGTAGATGGAGGATAAATGATTAAATATTTATATAATGTATTACTATATGGTAGTTAATAGAAATAAGCCATATTTAACTATACTACATTCAAATATATGTTTGTGTTTACTGTGTATTTATTTTAAAACATGTTTTTAAAAGACATGTTGAAATAAACAAAGATACCACAAGTATAATTTTTGATGTAAAAAGCATATAGTACAAATGTTCATGGCTATAAATAAGTGCATAATAATAAAATGAGAAAAACTGCACAGAAACTGTGAAAGAGTTGTTTCTTGCAATAGGTAGAAGGCGCAGAATGGGATTGGAAGTGTTGGCAAAAGTGGATTTTGAAATGTTTTATTATTTTTTAATGAATGATAGGCATTATTTATTCTTATATATATGCATATATTTGTAAAATTTAAAGAGAGTATGTTGGAAAAGTAATAAAATCAAATATGAAAAAAAGAATAGAGTTAATTTTTGTTGTTGACAATATAGACACGGGTCATTTTATGGCTTGCACTTTAAGATATTTCCCAAAATTTTTAAAATAAGAAAAGTTAAATTGTAGTATGTAAAGTGGACATAAAGTTCATGTATAATTTACTATGTTAAACAATTTTAAATTGCACACGAACTTTATATTCACACTGTATTCAGTAAATAGCAGATATCTATCAATTTCATAAGGTAAGGGACTATTTTTCAAATGAGTAGTAAGAGCAAATTCTACTTTAACTCACAGAAGATCAAGATCTCCATAGGCACCCTGTTCTGAGACAGTTTCAGTGAGAACCTGCAGTGACTGGAATAATGGATGAACATATTCAGATGCAGAGAAGCCATCCCAGGCACACTGAATGGAACAATCTACAAAAAAGAAAATGCTATGTTTATATTCTGTGTGCAGAGTGTGGACGAATGAGAGAAACAAGTGACCAGATCAAGAGGAAGGATGGATCCTACCAGCATTAGAAAGGTGTACAATCTGCTTTGGGGAGATGGTCAGTGAAATAATGAAATATGGTCAGACAGCCTTTTCAGAGAAATGGAAGGTAAGAATTCAAGTGCAAGATAAAAAAAAAACTTACCTGTTGGGTATGATGTACACTGTTTTGGAAATGGGCATACTAAAAGCCCTGAAATTAGCATATACAATTATTCATGACATAAAAAAAACACTTGTACCCCTTAAATATATTGAAATAAAAAGAGATAGAAAGATCTTAAAAAAAAAAAAAAAATACAAGACCTAATTGCTGACTCAAGAGCATCAGTTTAGTTAAAAGAGAATGAGAAGACAAGCTGCCTAATATTATGTTTTTGAGTTTAGGAACTGCCACTTACTTGCTAGATAGACACAATTATTGGCCTAATCAACATTCAGCAC
The DNA here is from genome assembly GCA_963574355.1 of Loris lydekkerianus. Lineage (NCBI taxonomy): Eukaryota > Metazoa > Chordata > Mammalia > Primates > Lorisidae > Loris > Loris lydekkerianus. The sequence goes on from CAUYPK010004710.1 coordinate 17,698, forward strand.
CAAACTCTTTCCTTCTTGCCCTTCCTTGTCTTTCCTGCAGTGTGTCTTGGAGTGTATCCGTATGATGCTTCTGCCACATAAGACTTAAGGAGAAGTTACTGGGGGTGTCTGTGGAAAATTTCACCTACCTAGTAAGATAGAATATTTAATTTTTTAGTTTCCCCTTTCCTCTTTTACCTGTCTCAAATGCAAACATAATTCATATCCCTGTAGAAACGTTCTTTTAACTATTTTTTTTTTTTAGAGACAGAGTCTCACTTTGCCACACTCGGTAGAGTGCTGTGACATCACAGCTCACAGCTACCTCCAGCTGTTGGGCTTAAGTGATTCTCTGATTCTCTTGCCTCTGCCTCCCGACTGCTGGGACTACAGGCATCCACCACAACGCCCGACTATTTTTTGTTGCAGTTTGGCTGTGGCCGGGTTCAAACCCTCCACCCTCAGTATATGGGGCCGGCACACTACTCATTGAGCCACAGGTGCCGCCCTTAACTATTTTTTTTAAAAGGCCAAAAATGTCATAGAAACTCAGGTGCTGATGTCATCATATAATGTCATGAACCAGGGCTATTTTCTACTTCTTATGAGCCCCAATTTATTTAATGTGTTATGATTATGTGTTTGGTACTTGTGGCTAAATGCGGTCCTAACTAACATCCTTGCTATACAACCTTGGGAAAGTTATTTTAGCTCCAAATCTCAAAGCCTCCCTTTCTTTGTATTGAAAGAGATAATGCGTCTTTTATGTGATTTGTACTAAGCTTGATGCTTAACACAGAATGTGCTTAATAAGCGGTATTATTTAAAGTCATTGTTAAAAATAAAACTGTTGAAAAGTAACCATTGGTAAGGCAAGTATGAGGCTGACTGAAGAAGATACCCCCTACATTTCTTCTACTTAGGAAGAGAGATGGACTGAAGCTAGAGGTATGAATAATTATTCATATAAATTTAAACATGTATTTTGACATGTAATCAATACTCCCATACTAATGGTTCACATGTGCCATGACATGTATTGTATAGTACAGGTTAATCTCATTTGGAATGAATTGACCCCATCCTTACATCTAGCATGACTGATGTTTGGCCAGTGTTAACAGAATCTATTAATTAAGAAAAATGGTGTTCTATAACCACGGTGTCTTAGTTGTTCAATGAGTTGCATTAGACGATCCACATTACTTGGTAATAATAATTTGGATTTATGATTTATAACTTCTGTGATAGAGACTGGCCTGGGAAGTATATGGTCGAGAAAGGGATGTGTGTGTTGGGGGAGGAGATGTGCCATAGGCAGGGAAATATGCTTAAGGAAGGTCATATAGTTAGAATGTGCCTATATGACCACAGCAATTCACCATAAGAGACCCCTGTAACAAACAGATGTTGGGCTTTCTGGTCAACCGAGGTAGCTACAAAGGAGCAGTCTGAGAATTGGACAGGATGTGTTCTGAGCATCCTGATGGGTGTAGGAGAACAAGGAAGCCTACACTGGAGTCACGTAGACTTCACTAAAGGGAGACACCCTAAAAAAGGTCATGTGGATTTGTCTGGTTTTGAACGATTATGAATGAAATCATAAAGTATGATTTTATAATATTTTCTGATTTGCTGCTTTTCTGCTTAATATATTTGAAATTATCTGTGTTGTTTGCAGCTATTATTTATTCTTTTTAATGTTTTATACTTCACTGTAAAAATATATCACTATTTATGCATTCTCCTGTTGAATGACGTTTGTTTTATTTCTGATTTTTGCTACTATAAGCAGTGCCATAATTAATATCCTTGTATATGACTCATAGCTAGAAAAATGCAATAGTTCCTTTAAGTATGGGCATAAAAAGGGGATTTCTGAATTACAGAGTTTGCATGTTCAACTTTATGAGTTTATGCCATAACCTAAATTTGTTGTACCAATTTAAAATCTCATCATACAATATGATTTTCCATAAGTGGGGTATTTGCTAACACTTGAAAGTAACATTTATAGGTTCTCAAGGACATAGTTAAGTATGTATTTGTACTATAAGTGCATGTTGAATGAAATTGAGAATTTCCAGGAAATGATGTATTTGAGTATCTAGGTTTTTATTTAAAGTCATATATTTTCTTTTTCTTTTCTTTCTTTCTTTTTTTTTTTTTTTGGCCAGGGCTGGGTTTGAACCTATCACCTCCGGTATATGGGGCTGGAGCCCTACTCCTTTGAGCCACAGGCACCGCCCTTAAAATCATGTATTTTCATGTCATGAGAATTAGTGAATTTTCAAATTAATTTGGAATATGTTATGTTAAATATGGAATTTTTACATTTTAACACTGCTTCTCTACTTTAAAAAAATTAGAATACCATATATTTATATACATATTATATATATATTATATATATAATATATATATATTATATATATATTATAATTATATATATATATAATTATATATATATATATTTCTTTTATCGGGCATGATAGAACATTGGAAACTGATTGACAGTAATAGTCAGAATGTTTACTTTATATAACACTTTACATATAACAACCATAATTATTTGAGGGTGGCTGGATACTCTACATAAATGAATTTGCCTTCTACACACCTTATGCCTTAAATATGCATTCTTGTTCTTTATTAAGAGGGACACTTCAGAATTTACATTCACATCATGTCTGAACAGAGTAAGTCTATTGGTTCCCAAAAGTTAATACTGGGAAAATCATGTGACATCTCTGATTACCACTTCCTTTAGTGCACTTCTAACCTTCTGATTGTCTTACTCACAAGCCATGGTTCTCAACCTTCTAATGCTGTGACCCTTTCATACAGTGCCTCATGTTGTGGTGACCTCCCAACCATAAAATTATTTTTGTGGCTACTTCATGACTGTAATTTTGTCCCTGTTATGAATCATGATGTAAATATTTTAGAGATTTAATTACTCCAAAGGGGTCGTGACCCACAGACTGAGAACAACTGTGAGAGCCTAAGGAAAACAATGTGTAAGAAAGTTCCTCAAAAACTCTGAAGCTGATACCTAAAACTTTCAGATACCCAAACACTACTTTTATTCCAGGTAAAGGGTTCACTGGTACAAGCAACATAGAATGATTAGGGATGATTAAACTAGACAAAAAGTTTATTTGAAAAAGGATCAGAAAACCCAAACTATCATTGGAAGGGACAAGGAACCAGGAGGGAAACCCAAAATCATGTAGAAGAGGTGGTTCATTAACAGTCTCACTTCCATTTCTGCATGCTAGCTGCCCACATGGCATCTGGTATGCTCAATGATACCATGGGTACCAACAGAAGGTGCTGCTGCTGTCCCTGCCAACTTCTGCCCTTGGAAAAACATACATAGTTGTTGCCACTTCTTTATGGTCCCCAAATTCTTTGCATCACTAGCTTCTGAATTAATAGTAAAATATAGGATCACTTTGGTGATGGGCTAATTATAGATATGGTGCCTGCTGAGGGGGTAACAAGTATAATATCTGGAATAGCAGATTCTATCAGTGGAAGTTAGGTCAGAGGCTAGGTGGACACAAATATCAATAATAAGGAACACCATGTATATTCTTTAATCTCTCCAGAAATACTGTTGAAGTACAGAAAGATTAAATGATCTATCTAAAAAGTTTACAGAACTATTATGGGGCAGACATGAGGATTGAAACCTGCATATGCCTTGATTTCAAAGAATATCTTCCAATCAAACTTTGCTAAATTGTTTCAGTAAGAAGTAAGCCAGATGTGCCTTAATACCTGAGGACCAAGGAGTCAATTGGATTTCATATCACTTTATTCATATCCTGGAATAGTTAACGATAAAGCTGTTAACTTAATAAATATGGTGGTTCTTTGTTCGGTATGAATGTAGTTTCTCTATGTTTTAAATTGTGCACTGTGTTATAAATACTACATTCTATCATAAATCAAAAGGAATGAAAACTGTCTTATAAAGCTACAGTGCTGCTGGGATGTCAGTACAGATTTTTCCATTTAGGCAGCACTCAAGTCTGTCTACATGTCATTGACCTCTTTCCAAATGTAAAGTGTTGCATAAATTCTTAATGGTAACAAGTGACCTAAGTTCCTGTTATCTAATGCTTTTCAGCTTTAAATGTTGACGGTGTAAGTTCAGTTCATGAAAGACCAGTGCCTACACCATGGAAACCTCTATCACCATCAGCACTAATTTGCAGTCTAAACAGAAAGGCCAAAGTTAGACTAAAGAGGCTAAATTCCCTTCTTCTTTCTGTGACTATTCCTGCTAGCCTGATATTACAAGTAAAATTTTAATATAGTCATTTTGCACAAATTTATATTTGGGCATGAGATAATGCAGGAGAGATCCAATTTGCATGGAGAGGACAGTGTCACATGTTGGAATGAGTTCGTGGTTAAGAGTCAGAAGACTCAGGCTTGAGCAGGACATGCTTTTGTAGTTTTGTAACCTTAGGCAAGTCAATTGCAAACTAAAATAAAATCTTAAAGCGCCACTGCTCCCACCAGCTGACTGAATGGAATCCCTCTTGGCCAAGGGAATACCCCAAAATTGAGTTGCCAGCCATAAGAGAGGCCATTCATGTCTCATCATGTCCCCTCTGCTCTTGAAGATGTCCATTGTAACTCATTCATAGACCTAAGTCTGTGCAAGACAAACCCTCCTGACCTGTCCTCAATATACCTAACAAATCACTTGTGCATGGGTATACTCCAGCCCAGTGTCCTGTTTCTATTTAACAGACTTCCTTATCTCAACTTAAAACATTCCAAACTTTTAGACAAAGCTTCATTTCTTTAACCAATTACAAATCCAAGAGTCTTTATGCCCACCTATGGCCTGTAAGTGCCCAGCTTTGAGATGTCTCATCTTTTTGGGCCAAACCAATGTGTACTGCCCATGTATTGATTGATGACTTTATGTGTAATTCCTGTCTCCTTGAAATGTATAAAACTAAGCTGTGAGTCTTCTTGGCTCTTATCTAAGGGTGGGATTTATCGCTAACAGTGATGGTTGGGCTGCTACAGCTGGAGGGGGCTTCGTCTTTAGAACAAAGTAGTGTTCCAAATACGTTTAAAACACAGCTATTAAATTTATCAGCAGATACTATCAATTTTGCCTAAAATTACATCTGAAATTCATTAAGTTTCCTCTTGTTTTTCCTCTTTCTCAGTCTCTATTCATTTCTACTCATCTGCATGTGAAATCACATTTCTTTCTTATGTAATAGTATTCAGTGTTTTTTAAAATTGAATTTAATGTGAAATCCAAACTGTAAATGTACATAATTTGGTATTTCTCTCCTTCGATATTTACACCTCATACTATTCTTTTTTTTCTGACTTCCATTGCAAAAGTTTTCTTTATATCTTAGATTTGGCCAACTCTTTGCTGCCTTCAGGACTTTTGCTGATATTTGCTCCACTGGAATATTCTTTTATTCTTTAACAAAGTGGATACCTCAAACCTCAACTCTCCAGTTAAATACCAGCTCTTCAGAGAGGCCTTTCCTGATCATCCCATATAACTCCGTTTTAATTTAAACTATTCTCGAACCTGTTTTTGCTTTGGTCTCCCACTACAATGAGAGGTGCACGAGGCCATGTCTAGTAAGATTACCAATGTGTCTGATGCTTTTAGCAAAAGGCTGGGCACATATTTGCTACTCAATGTACATTTACAGATGAATAAACAAATGGCTTCCCAGCCAGCTAGCTGTCAGGGTGGAAGGATGCATTAAAACCTTGCCACTCTACCCTAAACAAATAAACAAACAAACAAACCAAAAAACCACTTGACATTTAAAATATTGATTTTGTTCCTGGGTGTCTGCATGTAAATTGAAATTTCATTTTAAAATGTGATTCATTTCCTATTGTAATTGCATCAATTATTTATCATTTACGTTAACTGATTTTGGTAAGCATCTGTTTTAATAATTTAAAAGTCTATTTCTAGATGTTTGATAAAACAGTATCATCAGGGAATCATAAGGTTTGAAGGACATTGATTTCATCTTGTATACCCACTCTTCCATATATCCTGCTATGATATGTGTATGTGAACCATTCAATTTTTCTCTGCACAATTCCATTAACAAGCAACTCGGCATTTCCTAACTGCTTGCCTTCCAAAAGATGACAAAAGAGGAAGATGAAGGAATGAGTAAACTCATGAAATTCTTTCAGCTACTGTATTTGAAAGCTTTTGAGAAGCTTGAAATTCTTTTAGCTACTGTATTTGAAAGATAGAGTCTAATATATTTGTTTTCATATAGCTCTTAGTATATGTTTGCTTTTTTGTTAGTTGCACTGAAATAGTCTTAACTTCTGCACATATTACATTTGTTGCATATTTCAACTCTTCACACAGAATAATAAAAGACTAAAAGAAAAAAGCTTCCTGCCTCATTTTGATCTCATTTTGATGAACAAAATATGTTTAATGCAGTCATTTATCCAGAAAAATTATTTATTTATTGTTCAAATTATGTATTCGGATATCATCAGATGCTCTTGTATACTCTAGATTTACATTAAATTGACTGGAGGTCTCTATTTTATATCTTGTGAAAGTGCTATGTCTGCTCCAAGATTTTTGACAATTCTTTATAATTTGTCCTAAAGGTTTCTATTCTTTCTGTTAATCTTTTAATCTCCTTATCACAACTTCCCTGACTATTTTGTTTCATTTATGCCTACTCAGACTTGTAACTTAGACTATTTATTTATTTATTTCACTTTCTTTCTTTCTTTTTTTTTTTTTTTTTATTGTTGGAGATTCATTGAGGGTCCAAGAAACCAGATGACAGTGATTGCATTTGTTAGGTAAAGTCCCTCTTATAATTGAGTCTTGCCCCCAAAAGGTGTGTCACACACCAAGACCCCACCTTCTCTTCCCTCTCTCTGGTCTTTCTTTCCCCCACCTTTCCCTCCTTCTTTCTCTCTCTGCTCTCCCCTTCCCCCACCCCACCATGTCATTAATTGTCATTAATTGTCCTCATATCAAAATTGAATACATAGGATTCATGCTTCTCCATTCTTGTGATGCTTTACTAAGAATAATGGATTCCACTTCCATTCAGGTTAATGCAAAGGCTGTAAAGTCTCCATTTGTTTTAATGGCTGAGTGGTATTCCATGGTGTACATATACCATAGCTTGTTAATACATTCCTGGGTCAGTGGGCCTTTAGGCTATTTCTACACTTTGGAGATTGTAAATTGAGCTGTAATAAATAGTCTAGTGCAAGTGTCCTTATGATAAAAGATTTATTTTCCTTCTGAATAGATGCAATTTTTCATATGTTTGTTAGCCATTCATCTGTATTCTTTAGAAAAGGTTCTATTCATGTCTCTTGCCCTTTGATATATTGGATTGTTGGCTTTTTTAATGTGGGTTAATTTGAGTTCTCTATAGATTCTAGTTATCAAGCTTTTGTCTGATTCAAAATATGCATATATCCTTTTCCATTGGGTAGGTTGTCTATTTGCTTTGGTTGCTATCTCCTTAGATGTACAGAAGCTTTTCAGTTTAATGAAGTCCCATTTGTTTATTTTTGTTGTTACAATTGCCATGGCAGTCTTCTTCATAAAGTCTTTCCCAAGGCTGATATCTTCCAGTGTTTTTCTATGCTTTCTTTGAGGATTTATATTGTATCATGCCTTAAATTTAAGTGCTTTATCTATCTTGAATCAATTTTTGTGAGTGGAGAAAGGTGTGGGTCCAGTTTCAGTCTTTTACATGCGGATATCCAATTCTCCCAGCACCATTTATTGAATAGGGAGCCTTTCCCCCAGTGTATGTTCTTGTTTGGTTTATCGAAGATTAGGTGGTTGTAAAATATTAGTTTCATTTCTTGGTTGTCTATTTGATTCCAAATGTCTATGCCTCTATTTTTGTGCCAGTACCATGCTGTCTTGACCACTATGGCTTTGTAGTACAGCCTAAAATCTGGTATACTGTTACCCCCGGCTTTGTTTTTATTACTAAGAACTGCCTTAGCTATATAGGTTTTTTTTCTGGTTCCATACAAAACACAGAATCATTTTTTCCAAGTCTTGAAAGTACAATGTTGGTATTTTAATAGGGATGGCATTGAATATGTAGATTGCTTTGTGAAGTATAGACATTTTAACAATGTTGATTCTTCCTAGCTATGAGCATGGTATGTTCTTCCATTTGTTAATGTCCTTTGTTATTTAATTTCTTAGAATTTCATAATTTTCTTTATAGAGTTCCTTCACCTCTTTTGTTAGGTGTATTCCCAGGTATTTCATTTTCTTTGAAGCTATGATGGAGTTGTGTCCTTAATTAGCCTCTCATCTTGGCTGTTATTGGCGTATACAAAGGCTACTGACTTGTGGACATTGACTTTTATGTCCTAAGATATTACTGTATTTTTTGATGACTTTCAGGAGTCTTGTGGTTGAGTCTTTGGGGCTCTCTAAGTATAAGATTATATTGTCAGCAAGGGATGAGAGTTTGACCTCTTCTTCTCCCATTTGGATGCCCTTTATTTCTTTGTCTTGTCTAATTGTATTGGCTAGAACTTCCAGCACTATGTTGAATAGTAATGGTGACAAAGGACAACCTTGTCTGGTTCCAGTTCTAAGAGGAAAGGGTTTGTCATAGGTCAAAACAAATCATAGCTTTGATTAGTTTAGGAAATGTCCCACCTGCCTATAATCTTCAGTATGCTAACTCGAAAAGGATGCTGGATTTTATTGAAATTTTTTCTGCATCTATTGAGAGGATCATTGTTTCTGTTTCTGTTGATACAGTGAATAATGTTTATGAACTTGTGTATGTTAAACCAACCTTGCATCCCTGGGATGAAATCTACTTGATCATGATGTATGACTTTTTTCATGAGAAGCTATAATCTATTGGCTAGGATTTTGTTGAGAATTTTTGCATCTATCTTCAATGGTGAAATTGGTCTGAAGTTCTCCTTTTTAGTTGGGTCTTTTCCTGGTTTTGTTATCAGGGTGATGTCTGCTTTGTAGAATGTGTTGGGGAAGATTCCTTCCTCCTCAGTTTTTTGGAATAATTTCTGCAGTATGGGAAGAAGCTCTTCTTTGAGGGTTTGATAGAATTCTGGTGTGAAGTCATTTGGACCAGGGCATTATTTTGTTAGGAGATTTTTTATTGTTTCTTTGATCTCAGGGCTTGAAATTGGTCTGTTCAAAAGATCTATTTCTTCATGGATAAGTCTAGGAAGAATATGTGATTCCAAATATTAATCCATTTCCTTCACATTGCCAAATTTCTGGGCATAGAGTTTCTGGTAGTTTCAGAGATGATCTCTTGTATCTCTGTGACATCAGTTGTTATTCCCCTTTATCATTTCTGATTGAGGTTACTAGAGATTTTACTTTTCTATTTCTAGTTAGTCTGGCCAGAGGTTTATCTTTTATTTGTTTTTTCAAAAAACCAACTCCTTGTTTTATTTATTTTCTGAATGATTATTTTGTTTTCAATTTCATTAATCCCTGATTTAATTTTGGATATTTCTTTTTTTCTGTTGGATTTAGCCTTAGATTATTCTTCTTTTTACAATTCCATAAGATGGAAAAGTGACTTTGTGGATGCGCTCTCTTTCTGTTTTTTTGAAGGTAGACATCCAAAGCAATCCAAAGCAATAAATTTTCCTCTCAAAACTGATTTTACAGTATCCCACAGGTTTTGGTAGCTTGTGTCTTCCTTGTTGTTATGCTCAAGTTAATGATTTCCTCTTTTATTTCTTCCTTCAGCCAACTGTCATTCAACTGAAGGTTGTTTAATTTCCATGCCTTTGTGTAGTGTTGAATGTTTTTGTTTGAGTTCCACCTTTACTGCCTTGTGGTCTGAGAAGATACAAGGTAAAATTTCAATTCTTTTGATTCTGTTGAGGTTCATTTTGTGTCCTAGGATATGATCAATTTGGGTGATGAGAAGAATGCATATTCTTTTTTTTTTTTTTTTTTTTTTTTTGCAGTTTTTGGCCGGGGCTGGATTTGAACCCGCCATCTCTGGTATATGGGGCCAGCGTCCAAGAATGTATATTGTTGATCTTTTGGATGGAGTGTTCAATATGTGTCTTTCAAGCACAATTGTTCTAGGTTCTCATTTAAGTTACTTATATCTTTGTTTAATTTCTGTTTAGAGGATATGTACAGCTCTGTAAGAGGAGTGTTAAAGTCCCCTGTTATTATGGTTTACAGGATATCATATTGCTCAGACTGAGTAAGGTCTACTTCAAGAATCTGGAAGCATTTAAGTTGGGTGCATAAATATTTAGAATTGAAATGTCTTATGTTGTATTTTTCCCTTGACCAATATGAAGTGACCATCTTTGTCTTTTTTGACTTTAGTTTCTTTAAATCCACATGTATCTGAAAATAAGATTGCAACCTGTCTTTTCTTCTGAATTCCTTACCCGAAAAATTGTCTTCCAACCCTTAACTCTGAGTTTTAATTAGTCTTTTACTCTGTTTCCTGCAGACAGCAAATGGATAACTTGTGTTTTTTAAACCAATCAGCCAAACTATGCCTCTTCAGTGGGGAATTCAAGCCACTAACATTTATTGAGATAATTGATAAGTGTGGTAATGTTCTATTCATCTTATTTTGTGAGAGTCCATTGCTTAGTTTTATCTCTTGCATCATTGTGGAAGTTAGGTTCTGTCCTTTACTTTCTGAGTTCTTACTTTGCTGTTGATCTATTGTAATGTTCAGTGTATAGAACAGGTTGAAGTATTTCCTGTAGAGCTGGTCTTGTTGTGGTGAATTTCCAAAATGTTTGCACATCAGTAAATAATTTGATTTCTCTGTCAATTTTAAATCTTAGCTTAGGAGGATATAGAATTCTGGGCTGGAAATTGTTTTGTTTAAGTGGATTGAAGGTAGATGACCTTGCTTGAAAAGTTTCATTAGAGAAATCTGCAGTCACCTTGATGGATTTGCCCCTGTAGGTCAACTGGTGCTTAGTCCTGGCAGCTTGCAGAATCTTTTCTCTTGTCTTGACTTTGGACAGGTTTATCACAATGTGCCTTGGAGAAACTCTATTCGAGTTGAGTAGAACTGGGGCCTGATATCCCTCTGAAAGGAGTGTGTCAGAATCTTTGGTGATATTTGGGAAATTTTATTCATAATATTCTCTAGTATGGGGCAGTGCCTGTGGCTAAGTGGGTAGGGCACCAGCCCCATATACTGAGGATGGCTCGTTAAAACCTGGCTCTGGCCAAAGGGCAACAAAACATAGCTGGGCATTTTCATGGGCATCTGTAGTCTCAGCTACTCGGGAGGCTAAGGCAAGAGAATTGCCTAAACCCAGGAGTTGGAGGTTGCTGTGAGCTGTGTGACACCATGGCATTCTACCGAGGGCAACACAGTAAGACTCTGTCATATATATATATGTCATATATCTCTAGTATGTCATATAAATATATATAGTATGGCTTTCATTCCCCTGGGGCATTCTTTTTCTCCTTCTGGGATAACTATAACTTTATGTTTGAATGCTTCATAAAGTCCCATAATTCTGTCAGAACATTTTGCTTTTTCTCTCTTCTTTTCTGCCTCTTATCTATCTGAGTTATCTCAAGAGCTTTGTCCTCTACCTCTGATATTCTTTCTTCTGCATGGTCTAATCTGTTGTTGATACTTTCTATTGCATCTTTAAGTTCCCTACTTGACTGCTTCAGTTCCTTCAGCTCTGCTATATCCTTTCTATATTCTTCATATCATTCATCTTATTGGATTCTGTTTTTGGATTTCCTTTTGGTTATTTTCCACTTTATCAGCAGTTTCCTTCATTGTTTATATCATTTCCTTCATTGTTTTCATCATCTGTATTCTAAATTCCCTTTCTGTCATTTCTAACTTTTTTTATAAGTGGAATCCTCTGCAGTAGCTACCTCACAGTCTCTTGGGGGTTGCTCTGGACAGATTTTTCATGTGACCAGGATTTTTCTGCTGATTTTTCCTCATGAGTGTTTTCTCTTATCTGTTTCTTTGCCCTAATTGTCTTTTCACTTCCTCTTGCTTTTTAAGTTACTGTGCCTCTGGTCTAAGCTTTCGATGAGTCCTTTTGGTACAGGACCAGAAGATGAGGCAATTGAAGAGCAAGAAGGGGAAAAAGATTGAAAAAGAAGAAGAAGAAGAAGAAGAAGAAAAAGGAGAAGGAGTAGGAGGAGGAGGAGGAGGAGGAGGAAAGAAAAGAAAAAAGAGAAAGGAGAGGGGGTGAGTAAAAGGGAATATTGACAAAAAAAAAAAAAAAAAAAAAAAGACAGAGAGGAAGAGAGGCACAGAAGAGGGAGACAGGAGCAATATAGGTGTACAGTAGGATACTTTGACCCAACCTTAAAACCCCCCAACCTTTGGGGGTTCTCTTGAGGTCAGCAGCTCTTTGCCAGCCTGTTCAGACACAGTACCCCACCTCCACCAAGTAGAGAAGAAAGAAAAAAATGCTATAAATCAAAGCAAAACAAGCAAACAGAAAAATTTATGGGATAAAATTGGGGGGAAAAATCAAATAATAGGAGTAGAAACACTTGCAAAAATGAGGTTGTAATTGTTAAAGAAGGCAACAATGGAAAATTATATTCAAACCAGAAAAATGAAGAAAGAAAAGAAAGAAAGAAAGAAAAAGAAAATTTAAAGGGAAAATGTTGAAATTAAAAACAAAACTAAGAACAAAGCAGTATATATATATATATATTTTGCTGAATATTAACAGGTGATCTGGGATATCAGATGTTAATCACAATGCTGACACGGCTATATGAGATGGAGACTGAAGGCCTCTGCTGATATCTGAAATCCCGCAGTGTGGAGACCCTAAATCTCTCCTCAGCACACTTAAAAGGCACTTTAAACTTTAATCAGAAGCTTTCCCAGGAAAACACTTGACATTGGGATAACTCCTGAAGTGGCTGCCCACTTACCCAGTGTGCCAAAACTGGTCTCACTCTGTGCCCCTCAGGACTAAGGCTGTTAGGTGTGTCTCAGTCTCCACTTTTGGGCTGCTCAGTCACTAGATTACTCACCCAAGTTCTCCTGCCCAATCCTTGCTCTGCAACCCAGAGGGTGGAGCTTGCTGGGGCAGTTCTCCCACAATGGCTTCCTGTGGCCCACAGCCGAACACTATTAGCTCTGTCCAGCTCAGAGGCTCAGTCTAGGGCCCTAGACAAGGCTTAAAGTCCTCCACACTTTTGTCCAAGTTCTCCTCAAGTAGTTCAATTGAGTGCCAAGTACAAAAAAACAAAACAGCTCACAGGTAAGGCCTTTCTAGTTTGCAGTCTCACTGCTGCTGTACTTACAGCTGCTGGTGGGATTAGACTGAATGAACACACACAAACACTTGCCAGTCCTCCTCATGGGGTCCAGAAGGCTCTTGCTGATTCCCTGTGTCCCTAAAGGGATGTTTCTGGCCAGATCCCACCAGCCAGAGATGCCTTGAGTTTTCTCTCTCCATTCTCACCATGCCCAGTTGCAAGGAAGCTGTTATTCGGCCACCATCTTGCTCCCAATGTGAACTTAGAGTTTTTAATATGAGCATCACTCAAAACTCTCACATGAAGTGTGTGTGCATGGCAGGACTTTAATCATGTGGGGTGACAGAGAGTGACTCACATTGCAACCAAAACCTTATCCCTGTTTATCTTCATAAATGAAGCTCCAACTTTTAAAATTTTTTTTTTTTTTTTTTGCCAGTATGCTGCATGCTCAAATACATAACACTTCTTTTGTTCTACCCATACTCATCTCTCATTCATTGGAAATGAGTGTTTTAAGGAAAATAGTTTAGGAAAAAAGGGTAACTTCTGCTGAACAGTAAAAGGAATACATGTAATACCAACATGAGTTCTTGACTGCTTATCACACACATGGAGTTACACATGAGCAAGCCATATCACACCTCCATGGGAAGAGGAGCACATATCTAGTCAATAATTGAGTCGTACACCAATTCTCTTGTAAGTAAAGAAAGTAACTGAAAAGTGCATCATTTAAGATAGAAGAAGGGGGTGGCACCTATGGCTCAAAGGGGTAGAGCGCCGGCCCCATATGCCAGAGGTGGTGGGTTCAAACCCAGCCCTGGCCAAAAACTGCAAACAAACAAACAAACAACAACAACCAAAAAAAAAAAAAAAAAATTGAAAAAAAAGAAAAAGATAGAAGAGGGAAACTTGTTTGGGGAGAAAGTTCCCCTCTGTGACTAAGTAAAAATCTTGTCCAATCTTCCTGATTATTTATTGAAAAACCAGACTACTTTCAGTAAAAAAAAAAATGGAAATTAAGTGAAGTTCTCAATGGACTGATTATCAGTATGGCTATTTTAGAACCCAAATTGAATCCATTTTGATACTTGCAGATAAAGATTGCTTCAGAAATATTTTCAGGCCATCTTTGTAAATACCTACAGGCAGCGTGTTCTGACATGGGTCAGATGGTAGTATTGTCAGAGATATTTATAGCAACCTTTGCTATCTGAGCTACTTCTGTAAGACACATTTCTTTCACTCAGAGCAGTGCATAATGCTAATATTTTTCCTGTTTTAATCTTGAAGGAACTGGAAGATAGTATCTGGAAGATGCGCTTCATTCCATAGAACATGAATCTGTACCAACTGGGACCTCTCTGGGATTTACTCACAAAGAAGGTTAGTTCTTTTAAATTGTAGTCTCTGAGTTCAGTTATTTTTTAAGTTAAAAAAAAAGTTTTTTTTCTTTTACAGACAAGCTTTAAAATCCCCTATAAATAGCCACTGAACTATAAATTTTGCAGATCAGTGACTAGAAAATGATTTAATAGTATGTCTTTAGAAATATCCTTTATTTGACCAAGGAAAAAAATGAAAGAATTGCTTCAGCTTTGAGCAGCATTCCATGATAATAATCATGTAAGAAGAAATTTCCTTCGAGTTTAAAACCAAACAGGTGGAAACTGTCAGGACACACTAGCAAAGAATCTGAGAAGCTAATTCTGGCTCAATCTTTTCTATTAATGCCCGGTAGCCCACACAATCTTATTTCTGCCTGATCCACTGTTACATAAGATACTGAACACAGCTGCGGATCAATGAAGTCATTTACAGAACCACCTTGTGGGCAAGATAAATGATGCATTGATCTAAGTTCCCTGGGGTCTTTATTTTTGGAACACATCCTAATGGTAACTAAAATTTCTTACCAGGGTTTTCTCAAATTGTTGCCTTCTAATTTTCTCTTTCCTAATTTTTAAAAAAGTTGTTGTTGCTGTTAACATTCTATTATTGCTTTCAAGGTAGTCCAATTTTAAAGATCTGTGAGCTTTGGTTTCTATACCTAACCATGGGTATTTCCTGACATAAAGATAAAAGGTGCAGAACTTTATTACACAGGTGGCAAATGCTAAAATCATTCCACAGCAAGAAATTTATCTTTCCAAAACTACAGGGTGCACAACTCAAGTCTGGCACTTGTCTGTTTATGTGGATGCTAAAGACAAAGAGGGATATAAACAGAGGCAAACAAATTTGAGATCAAGTTAATGCTAATTTTTCCAGAAAATAAAGATGGGGAAAAGTTATGATAAAGATGTAATTACAATATGAATGCTAAATGAGTCTCCTCATTTCTTTTCAATCATGATACAATCAGTGAGTCATCATTTTCATAATGATGATGGTGGCATTGGATTGTATTTTACATGTCTGATCTTATTTGATGCTTAAGATAATTTAAGAAAACAAATAGAAATAATGTCTCCATTTTATAGATAAGGAGCTATGCCTAAGAAGAGGAACTTCTCCAAGAACACATTTCCAATAAAGAATTGAACTGATGTGGGATTGGTTATAGGATATAACCACAGATAGATCTGGGGAAGGGAGCTCAAGAGGTCTTCTTTTGCTGTACCTGACCCAAACCACTGGGAGTTGGCATGGGTACATTGCATGAAGATATGTAATAACAAATGAAAGGGGAGGTGACTTTTAAAAATCAATTTATGTATCTCAACCCCATCCAATGGCCCTGGTAGCAGACATGTTTTCAGACCACAGCAGAAATCTTGTCCACATACTTATCAGCCTCGTTTTCCATGAAGCCAGCCAACCAGTTTGCCCACAATCTTTGGCAAAGCTGCTATCGAATGAAGTTTCCTGTAAAAGCCAACCTCTAAATATTTGAAGGGATGACTGCTTTTAAAATGTAGACATCACATGAAGAACTAAAAACATGACACTACCAAAAATAATGAGGTAAAGCTATAGTTAGTGACCCTAAAGAAAGAAATCTACAATCTCCTTGAAAATGAATTCTAAGCTCAGTGAGCTACAAGAGAACATAGGTTAACAACTAAAGAAAATCAGGGTAGCAATATATGGACAACATGGGAAGTTCAACAAAGAAATAGAAACTAGAAATCAGAATGATGAGAAATTACTTAATGGGTACAATGTATGTTAATCCCGTGATGAATACACTTAAAGCCCTGACTTCACCTCTACATTGTAATACAACAATGTAACAAATGTAAATTTGTATACCATAAATTTATATAAATAAAAAATAATTTCCAAATAAATATTCTGTAACTAAAGTTTACAATGATTGAAGTAAAATATTTAATAAGAGGTATGGACAGCAGGCTCAATCAAGTAAAAGAAAGAATGATAGAATTTGTAGATAGCTCATTTGAAATTATTCAGTCAGAGATATACAAAGAAAAAAAATTTAAAAATGAAAAAAACTAATAAGACTTACAGAACATCATCAAGTAAAATAATACACACATCATGGGAATCTAGCAGCAGAAGAGAAAGTTTACTTAGAGAAAGAATGTCTGAAAACTTCCTAAATCTGGAGAAGGAAACATGTCCAGGTTCATAAAGTCCAAATGCTCCTAAATAGATTTAACTTATCAAAGTCTGTATCAAGACACATTATAATTAATTGTCAAAATTCAAAGAGACAATTTTGAAATAGCAAAAGGAACCTCCAGAAGACTGTTAGTGAATTGCTTAGCAGAAACCTTGCAGTCTACGAGTGAGTGGAAAGAAAAGAGTTAAATTGCCAACCAAGAATCCTGTATCAACAATACTGTCTTTTAAAAATGGAAACATAAAAACTTTCCCAAGCAAACTAAAAATGAGGGAGTTTGTCATAACTGCACCTGCCTTATAAGAATTAATAAAGACAAGTGGTTTTGTTTTTTTTTTCAATAAAACAAATGGATTCTAAACAGGAATGTGAGAGCATTTGAAGATATAAATCTCACTGGTACAGGTAAGCACAGCAAAAAATACAAAATATTTTAATACTGCAATGGTGGTATATAAATCTTATTAACTCTAGTACAAAAATTCAAAGGCAAAAATGTTAAGGGTAACAATAAGCACAAAAATTTGTTAATAAACACATAATGTAAATTCTGACATAACAACAGAGTATATAAGGAAGAAGTAAAAGTGTAGCATTTCTATATGTGATTAAAGTTAAGTTGGTATCAGATTAAAAATGACTGTTATATTTCATGTAAACTTACAATAACTTCCAAGAAAAAAATCTATGACACATTAAAAAAAAAAAAGGGGGTGGTGGTGGTTGGCACCCAGTGGTTTGTACCTATAATCCCAGCAATTGTGGAGGCAAGGCAGTACAAGCACTTGAGGCCAGGAGTTTCAAACCAGTTTGAGCAATATAGTCAGATTTCATCTCTACAAA
This sequence comes from Loris lydekkerianus, assembly GCA_963574355.1. Classification (NCBI taxonomy): domain Eukaryota; kingdom Metazoa; phylum Chordata; class Mammalia; order Primates; family Lorisidae; genus Loris; species Loris lydekkerianus. The sequence continues at coordinate 35,397 of CAUYPK010004710.1, forward strand.
AAAAAAAAAAAAAAAAAAAATTGAAAAGTTGTTCAGCATGGTGACATGTCACTATAGTCCCAGTTACTCGGGAGGCTGAGGTTGGAGGATTACTTGAATCTAGGAGTTTGAGGTTATAATAAGCTATAATCTGCCATTGTAGTTCTGCTTGGGTGACTGCCCAGTGAGAGAGTGAGATATCACTGTAAAATTAATAAAATCGGAAAGGAAGACAGCAAGAGAGGAAGAAAGGGCTAGAGGGACTACAAAATAAACAAACACCACCAATGAACAAAATTGCAATAATTTCTTACCTAACTATACTTACTTTAAATGTAAATAGTCTGAACTAACAACTCCAAAGTTATAGAACAGCTGAATAAATTAAAGAAAAAGCCCACCAATACTAACTTTATCCTTCCCACAAGAGAAGATAGCACTACAGATCAAATGAAATATATATATATATTGAAATATATATATATATGAAATATATGAAATATATATATAACATTCCATTCAAAAGCAGTGCATTTAAGTATTTTTTTCAAGTGCACATGGAACATTCTCCAGGATATGGTATGTTAGGCCTTGAAATAAGTCTTAACAAATTTACAAAGATTGAAATTCTATTAAGTATCATTTCTGAACCACAGTGTCATAAAATCAGAAATTGGCAAGCTGTGGTATATGTATACAATGGAATACGATTCAGCCATTTAAAAAAATGGAGATATTGTAGCATTTATATTAACCTGGATGGAGATGGAACACATTATTCTTAGTGAAGCATCACAGGAATGGAGAAGCATGAATCCTATGTATTCAACTTTGATATGAGGACAATTAATGACAATGAATGACATGGTGGGTGGTGGGGGAAGGGGACAGCAGACAGAGAGAGAAGGAGGGAGGAGGTGAGGGAAAGGAAAAGAAAATAAAAAGAAAAGAAAATAGTGACTAATTCTCACATAAATTGCATTTAATTTTGACCAAAGTACATTATTTGAATAACAATTTTTAATTCAAGTTGTTAATATATTGTTTAGGATATTGAATCCTCATTTATAAGTGAAATACGTTTATAATTTTCCTTTATAATAATATATCTTTTCCAATTTTAATATCAGGTATATCCAGATGAAAGTAGAATGATTTTGAAGTATTTCTTCTTTTTTCTATTGTCTATAAGATTTGGCATGGTTTTTTGTAATTATCTTATATTTTTGTTTCTAAATATTAGTTGTCAAGTTTTTGAGACTTTTGAAAAAAAAAAGAAAGAAATTAACTGATGACTCCATATTGAACCTCAGAGTCAAACATTCTACTACAGACATAATTTTATCTGACAATGTGAATGTTACTTTTTTGCATAATCATTATTATTATTGCTCAATATTTTGTTGCAGCAATTATCTGATTTATTTTTTGAATGTATTTATCTTCATTCATTCTTTATAAAGTTTTTGTTTCTAGTCCTTATCTTAAACATTTTATTGTTATTAAATTTTAAGCCTTTTTAATTTTATGAAGGCAAAAAGTAGAAACCAAATAAACACATGTATATGTATAGAAAAAAATTTAAAAAAGTAAAACTAGAAATCAATAACAGGAGTTAATTTAGAAAATACACAAACGTGTGGAAATTAAAGAGCACACTCCCCTGAACAATTACTCAAGGAAGAAATCAAAAAGGAATAAAGAGCATCATGAAGTAAAACAGCTGGAAACATAATATACTTACAAAATTCAGATCAAGCTGTATGAAGAGGAGAGTAGGTAGCAACCAATGCCTACATTGAAACAGAATTAAGATCCCAGGTAAACAGCCTAACATTACAACCCAAAGAACTAGAGAAACAGAAAACTAAGCTCAAAGTTCATAGAAGAAAATAAATAATAATGATGGGAGCAGAAATAAAGGATATAAAAGAAAACATTGATGAAATTAAGAATTAATTTTTAAAAATTAAAGCAGACAAAATAAATGGAAAGATAGCCTACGTTCATGGATTAGATGAACTAACATTGTTAAAATATCCATACCTAAAGCAGTATATAGTTTCAATGCAATCACTATCTAAATCCCAGTGATGTACCTTTTTTGACAGAATTAAAATAAAAATTCTGAAATTCATATGGAGCCAAAATAGACTTCATATAGCCAAAGCAATTTTGAGCAAGAACAAAGGTGGAAGCATCACACTTCCTGATTTAAAAATACATTATGAATCTCATAGAATAAGGTTTTAATTATCAAGTTATTATTTAGAATATTCTTTTTTTTTGGCTGGGGTTGGGTTTGAACCTGCCATCTCTGGCATATGGGGCTGGTGCCCTACTCCTTTGAGCCACAGGCGCCACCCAGAATATTCATATTTTTTAAGTGTACAAAAAATTGTCCTCTACCATAGAACTGTTGCTCAACTATCACATCTGGAGTTGAAGCAACTGATTTCAAAATTCAGAATGAGTTTCTTCTCAGTGTGAACTTATTTACAGGAAAGTTGTTTTCTCAGTAATAACATTGCACATCCTAACAAGCTGAATTTTCAAGTGCAAGAATTCTCCAAACAATAGTTTATCTGCTTTAAAGTGATGTAGCAATAAGTGTCTAAGGAACATGATATTTTGGATGAATTAGATAAGGCTTTTATCTCTTTCAGGCATAGTTCATGCTCCGCTAATCATCAGAAATGATATTTTGTCAAAAACAATTGAAAATTCATTGCATATTTTATTGTATTCTCTCTCTCTCTGTATATATATATTATTGTTTCTATATTATATATCTATAATATAGCAACAGTAATCAAAACATCAGAGTGCTAGCAGATACACAGACATACCAATAGAACCTAAGAGTGAGCCCAGAAATAAACTTTTGCACATTTAATCAAAAGATATTTAACAAGGGTGCCAAGACACACACTACAGAAAGGATAGTATGCCAAGGAATGAAACTGGATACTTACTTCACACCATCCACAAAAATCAATTCAAAATGGACTAAAGACTTAAATGCAAGACCTGAAACCATCAACCCCCTACTTGAAAACATAAGGGGAAACTTTGACATTGGCCTTGACAATGATTTCTTAGATGTGACAACAAAAGCATAAACAACAAAAGCAAAAATAGGTGGGATTACATTTAATTAAAGAGCTTCTGCCAGAAAAGGAAAAAGAATCAACAAAATATAAATGGTAATTTCCTTATATAATGGGAGAAAATATTTGCAAATTAGATCTAAAGGATCAATATCCAAAATATGTAAGGAACTCAAATGATTCAATAGCAAAGAACAAATAACCTGATTAAAAATGGGCAAAGGGATGAATAGACATTTCTCAAAAAACAAAAACAAATAGCCAAAAGGTGCTCAATGTTACAAATAATTAGAGAAATGAAATCATAGCCACAATAAGATGTCATCACATTCTTGTTAGGAAGGCTGCTGTCTAAAACATGAATTAAATTAAGTGTTGTTGAGGGTCTTTAGAAAAGAGAACTCTGTACATTGTTGGTAGGAATGTAAGTTGATCCCCCAGGCATGGAAAATATAAGAAGCTTCTTCAAAAAAATTAGAAATAGAATTATCATATTATCCAACAACCCCACTTCTAGGTCTATCTCCTGAGGAACTGACATTAGGATCTTGAAGAGATATTTGTACATCCATGTTCACTGCAGCATTCTTCACATTCACCAAGACAAGGAATCAACATAAATGCCCATCAAGTGATGAATGGATAATGAAAATATGGTGTATACATACAATGGAATACTTTTCAGTCCTGTAGAAAATTCTGTTCTTTGTGCCAATTTGGATGAACCTGGAAGACATTTTGTTAAGTAAAATAAGCCAGACATAGGAACACAAATACTACATGATCTCACTTGTAGGAGGCATCTAAAATAGGGAAACTTATAGAAGTGAGACTATGAGGTGATTTCCAGGAACTGGGAGGAAGGAGGAGAGAAAGAGGTGTTTAGTCAAATTGTACAAAGTTTCAGTTATGTGAGATGAATAATTCCTAGAGATCTACTGTATATTATAGTACCTATAGTTAACAGTACTGTATTGTATACTTCACATTTTGCTAAGAGGAAATCTTATATAAAATAATACCGAATAAAGAAGAAACTTTTGGAGGTGAGTAATATGTTTACAACATTGATTGTGATGATCATTTCAAAGGTGTATACTTAACTTCAAACTCACCAAATTATATACACTAAAGGCACACAGTTTTATTGTATATCAATCATACCTGAACAACATGACTTAAAAAGAAAGTGGATATAGATATTATTAATGTCATGAGCCAGTGCAGACCCTTATTTTCTGGTAAATGTATTTTCCACCCTAAGTTACCACTCTATAGGAATACGAGGAGCAGCACTTTCTCCCTGCATAATAAGAGTCAATAATAGTTAATACAAAAAATTCTCAGTATCTATTTTATATTGATGAAAGTTCAAATTTAAAATTGCACTCTAGATGGGGGCAGAGAAAAGGTGGCTGACTGAAGCCAGCTTTCCACAGAGGCTCCAGTCCAGAAGGAGAGTTAAAGGACAGAAATTTAGCAAGTAAACTGGTGGATTTGAGCTACACCAAGAGAGAAGGTTGAAGAATGCCATCAACCCCGCTGAGGTGAGCTGCGACCACAAGGATATAAAAAAAAGGTACAAAATCCATCACCAAGCGTATGGGAGTCCCCTCCCCCATGAGAATGGCTTGGAGTGCCCCACAAACAAACAAGCAGTGTTCAAAGTTCCTCCCACTACACTCCATGGGAGAGACCCTCTAAAATTTGGACCTACCTCCCCTAATAGGGTGCCATGGCATTCTCCTGCCAGGCATAAAACTGTATAAAACTGTATATATTCTCTACCTACAACTCTGAGCTCCCAGAATTCCCCTCCACTCTCACTCTGAGGTCTGGAGGCCTGTCCCCCAAGTGTTCAGATTCTTGGGTGATTTCTCAAGGGGTGTGTACAGTGCCTAAACTGCAGCTGGTCAGTGCTGACTCTGGGGTACAGGAGTGAGGAGAAGATGGTCAGCTGAGAGGGAACCACACCAGAGCAGCAGTTCCCTGAGGCTCAGAGCAGCAGCTGTCTTTTAGTAGCAACGTGGCTCACTCCTGGATATTCTGAAGTCACACACCCTGTCTCCCTGGGCAACAAGAGGAGGCAACCACCTGTGAGTAAAAGATTTGCCTGAGGCAGTACCGACTCACAGACCCCGGAAGTTCCCAGGGCAGGACTGATCCAGAGGACCACTTTACTGAGCCTAAGACGCACCTGGCCCTCAGGGGATCATCAGCCTATAGACAAAGGAAGGCAACAGGATACAACTGACAGGTAATTGAATACAAACCTATAGGAGCAAAGACCGGGCTTTGGAACTCAAAACAGCTTCTCTTCTGCAGGGGAATTTAGCAGGAACAGGAACAAAATTCTGCAAAGTTGTTCCGTTTTGTTCTGTCAGTAACATCAATCAGGGGCAGGGCTGGACCTGAGTGAACACCCCCCAACCTTCATCAAGCACCCAAGGCTGTCAAGCCTCACGTCCTCCTGCTAGATAGAGGCAGAGCAGAGGCCTGGCAGATTTCCTTGTCATATAGGCAGGTGCAAACCCTGGAGTATATGTTCACTACAGGTAACTGGGTAGGCCAACTGCAGGGCTATCAGTGACTGGGTGTGGTGTATACATACAATGGAGGTGAAACATGGGGAATGAGGCATCAGTCTCCCCAGACTAATTTATTTGCTGGGTGGCTCCTCCTGACTCCACACAGCACTGGAGCAAGCCATGTCAGAGTAGTCACCAGACCCCTGTGATCCAGTTCTCAGAGACCCCTTAAACTCTTCCACTGGAGACAGGTGCTGACTGAGACAATTGATTAGAACCTTTTGAACTGAGCCAATTGCCTGAGGACTATTCAGGTGGTGCCTTGGGCATCTGGTTTTATTTTCCTTTTCCAATTATTGCCTGTGGTGGGTGGGGTGACTTAATTGCTGGTATTTCTCCACAGCTGAGACTTCAACCCATAGTAACTGTTTCACTAGGGTCTAACCGAAACCAGCTGAAAACAAGACAGAACCACTTAGCCCCACCACACCAAACAGGGCCCCAGTTTCTCAGGCCACGGCACTGAACAGGTCCTCGACAAAGCTCCAGGAGAAAAATCAAAGGGAGTAAAACAATCATGGGATGGAATCAGCAGAAAAACTCTGGTAACATGAATAACCTGAATCGATCAACCCCCCCCCCCCAGGAAAGATATGGCAGATGTAATTGAAGATCCCACTCATAAACAACTTGCTGAGATGTCAGAAATTGAATTCACAATTTGGATTGCAAACAAGATTAATAAAATGGAGGAAAATTTGAAATTAGAACTTCGAGCAGCAATTCAAAAATCAGAATTAGGAATTCGAGGAGAAATTCAAAAGTTGTCTCAAGAATTTAACGAATTTAAAGACAAAACCACCAAAGACTGAGGCACACTGAAGCAAGAATTTTCAGCCTTCAAAGATCTGAAAAATACAGTAGAATCACTCTAACAGAGTGAAGCAAGGAGAAGAAAGGATTTTTGACATTGAAGACAAAGCCATTTAACACTCCAAAACTCTCAAAGAGGAAGAGAAATGGAGAGCAAAAATGGATCATTCTCTCGGAGAGCTCTGGGATAACTCAAAGAAGGCTAATATCTGCCTCTTTGGAATTCCTGAAATGGATGAAGTGTCCTTGCTAGGCACAGAGGCCCTTCTCCATGAAATTATGAAAGAGAATTTTCCAAACATGCCTAGAGATTCTGAAATGCAGATAGCAGTCAGCTCAACCCCAATAAGATATCCCCCAGGCATATCATAATTAACTTCACTAAAGTAAATATGAAGGAGAAAATTCTCAAAGTACCCAGACATAAGAAAGCCATTACCTACAAAGGGAAGAATATTAGAATGACTGTAGATCTCGCTGCTGAAACTTTTCAAGCCAGAAGAGGGTGGTCATCGACTTTTAATCTCCTAAAGCAAAATAACTTTCAACTCTGGGTCCTGTATCCAGCTAAACTGAGTTTCATTTATGATGAAGAAATTAAATACTTTAATGACATTCATATGTTGAAGAAATTTGCCAAAACCAAACCAGCTCTTCAGGATATACTCAGACCTATCCTCCATAATGACCAACCTAATCCTCTGCCACAAAAGTAAACTCACTCAGAACCTTTTGATCAAACTCCAACTTCCACACTGGTGAAAGGATTAAAAATGTCTACTGGACTTTTGAAAAAATACCCAAAATTGTACCAGACTTATCAATATTCTCCATTAATGTGAATGGCTTAAACTGTCCTCTAAAGAGGCATAGGTTAGCTGACTGGATAAAAAAACTCAGGTCAGATATTTGTTGCATACAAGAGTCACATCTTACCTTAAAAGACAAATATAGACTCATGGTGAAAGGATGGTCATCCATATTTCAGGAAAATGGTAATCAGAAAAAAGCAGGTGTTGCCATTTTATTTGCAGATATAATAGGCTTTAAACCAACAAAAGTAAGGAGGGATAAGAATGGTCACTTCATATTTGTTAAGGGTAATACTCAATATGATGAAATTTCAATTATTAATATCTATGTGCCCAACCAGAATGCACCTCAATTTATAAGAGAAATTCTCACAGACATGAGCAACTTGATTTCCTCCAGCTCCATAATAGTCGAAGATTTCAACACTCCTTTGGCAGTGTTGGATAGATCCTCCAATAAGAAGCTGAGCAAAGAAATTTTAGATTTAAACCTAACCATCTAACATTTGGATTTAGCAGACATCTACAGAACATTTAATCCCAACAAAATTGAATACACATACTTCTCATCAGCCCATGGAACTTACTCCAAAATTGATCACATCTTAGGTCACAAGTCTAACCTCACTAAATTTAAAGGAATAGAAATTATTCCTTGCATCTTCTCACACCACCATGGAATAGAAGTTGAGCTGATTTACAACAGGAATCTGCATACTCATACAAAAACATTGAAGTTAAATAAGTTTATGCTGAATGATAGCTGGGTGAGAGATGAGATTAAAAAGAAAATTGTCAATTTTTTTGGAACAAAATGACAATGAAGACATGAATTATCAGAACCTCTGTGATACTGCAAAGGAAGTTCTAAGAGGGAAATTTATAGCAGTGCAAGCCTTCCTCAAGAGAACAGAAAGAGAGGAAGTTAAAAACTAAATGGTACATCTCAAGCAACTGGAAAAGGAAGAAAATTCCAACCCCAAACCCAGTAGAAGAAAAGAAATAACCAAAATTAGACAAGAATTAAATGAAATTGAAAACAATAGAATTATACAACAGATCAATAAATCAAACAGTTGGTTTTTTGAAAAGGTCAGATAAACCTTTGGCCAACCTATTCAGGAAAAAAAGAGTAAAATCTCTAATCTCATCAATCAGAAATGACCAAGCTGAAATAACAACAGACTCCTCAGAAATTCAAAAAAT
>CAUYPK010004713.1:0-12894 GCA_963574355.1 Loris lydekkerianus
TACTCATTTCTTAATAGTTTTGAAATGTACCATTGCATCATGCACATTAGGTGAGGTCCTTCCGAATACCTTCCCTCCTCGCATATCCCCCCTCCCCTTTCATAGCAAAATCTTTACCAACCTGAAGCACAAAATGTAACATAATTAATTGATATAATTTCCGTATGTTTTATGTAATTTATAAAATATTCTTCATAGAGAGATTCTTATAATATTTAATGCCTAGGAAATGTATAATTTTATTGCTATTTTTAATGTATTTGTTTTTAATAGTATTAGGGTTTAAGGTTGGTGTTGAATCAGGCAAATGTATGATGTTTTCTGTTAATTTTGGTAATTTATTAATTCTATTTTTTTGGTCGATTATGTAACCAACATACAATAGGAGTTTCATAATTTACCTTTCACTCTTAGTACTCTTTTATTTCTCTTTCTTTCCTTATCTAAAGGACAAAAATCCAGACTTCAGTAGTGATAATGAGAACATAAACCTGCCCCTTTTCCTCTATATTAAAGGAATACATATGAATACATATAAAATTTCTCCAATAAATATGTTTACTGTAGGAGTTTTTATCTATAAAGTTTAGTTAGTTTGGAAAATTCTTTCTATTCTTACTCTACTGAATTTGTGTTGATTATCATCAACTGCCTTCTCTGCAACTGTTAAAATAATTTAAATTTTTTTCCTTTTTTAGTCAATCAATATAATATATTTCTGTATATATTTCCTAATGTTAAACTATTATTGTTTTCAATAAGTTTCATAATAGTTAATCATAATATGTTTTTAATCTACTATTGAATCTAAATAATAACATTTTATTATTTTACTGAGAAAATTTGCAATTATGTTCATGAGTAAAACAAGTCTACATTTTTCTCTTTTTTAATTGTTTTTATCTGGTTTTAGAATCTATTTGAAGTTCCCCCCAGGAGTAGTGCTTCAGGCTATGGCTAAATGAGGTCAGCACATCCTCTCCCCCAAAAGCAAATATAAAGCCAGACAAATTGACCACAACAAATATTTTAGCACTCTGAAGATTGACCTGTAGCCTATGCCAATCTTAGAAACAATTATGCCTGAAAAGTTGTTGAACTTTGGGCAGAAAAATGGGAGTCTGTGCTATTCCTGCTTAGGGATACTCCAATCTGACCCCCGGATAGGCTTGGTATGGGATTCTATGTAGGGCAGGCTATGAGCATCAGCAGTTGCACTGCCACTAGTGAAGGGGCTTATCTAATATGAATAATGGGCAGAAGTGTTTTTGATATAATGGAGTATTTTTACTGAAAGTAAAAAGATGGCCTGTAGTCATAGTTGGGGAAAGTGTATTTCTATTTTTGGCTGAGTCTTCACACATGGATAGAGTAGAACAGAGAGAGGCCAAGAGGGTCACAAACCCCTGAAACCATAGGTTGTGATTATGCATCAGAAAACACAAAATACCCCAGTGGGAAGCAAATGCTGGGGTCCATTTGAAAGTGTCTGGAACTTTGCATGACATCCCTGTACAAAATGTCCATCTTCAGAGGATGAATGCCTTCTTAGCTTGAAGTATTTGAGCACAAATTATGAAATCATTAACTGGCCAGTAAGCTGAAAATATTTAGGGGAAAAATACCTAAGAAGATAGGCTTAAAAAATAAAGACTATAAGTATTTTCCTAATGGACACATCAGCAGTTATAAATTATGGGAGAGAAAGATTTCAAAGATTTAGTATAAAAACAAAACAAACAAATGAAAAAGCTAAAAACAAAAATGAAATAAAAAATAACCTTTAGGAGTAAAATTATAATCCTGAGTCCATATAATAGTTTACCTAATATGTCCAGTTTTCAGTAAAATTAGCAAATATGCCACGTAATAAGCATGTATGGTACAGACTCAAGACAAAAAGAAGTAAATGAAATTTGTCTTTCAGTGTCTACAGATGCTAGATTTGGCAAATACTTGAAACACCTATTAAAAATGTGTTCAGAATACTTTTTAAAAAGTTTAAATAATTACTAGAAAGTATGATAACAATAAATAGAAACTTTTAATGAAAAGATATACATTATATAAAAAAAGGAAAATTCTGGAGGTGAAGAGCACATAACTGAAACAAAAAGTTCAACAGAGAGACTCAAAGGCAGATTTGTGATTGCATTAAAAAAAAAAAAAAAAAAAAAAAGAATGAGCAAACCCAAAGAAATATTAATAAAAGCTAATAATGGAAGTAAAGAGAGAACCAATATTGAAGACAAATGAACAAATTTTTGAAAGTTTTTTTTGAGCAAGTAAGTCAACAAATGTTGAATAGGAATACAAGGAACAAGAGCCTAAAATGTCCTAAATTTGATGAAAAAACTAATCTTAACATTAAAGGAAGTCAACAAACCCCAAACAGGTTATGTTCAAAGAGATCCACACTAGACCCTTCAATATTAAAATGTTGAAATCAAAATACAATGAGAAAATTTTAGAAGTGACAAGAGAAAAATGACACATCCTCCATATAGGCTACAATTAAAGGCTGGCTGCTCATCTAAAATAATGAAGGCCAGAAGACAATAGAATGAGTCAAAGTTAATACTCAAAGTGCTGCAAGAAAAAAAAGATTAGCCAATATTTTAACTTGATCTTAGCCAAAAGGCTGAGAAACAATAAGATTAGCTAATATTCTGTGTCCTCAAGAACTATCCTGTAAAAAATTCAAGCAAAATAAAGATATTCTCATATCAATGTAATCTGGGAGACTTTATTGCTAACAAAAAATATCTTGTAAATAATAATAAAGTACATTCCTTAGATGAGAGGAAATAGCTACCAGATTATAGCTTGGACCTACAGAAAGAAAGGTACCCCAAATGGTAAAAATGTCAGATTCTTTTTCATTTTCTCCTAACTTTGTTTAAAGACAATATTATTATACAAAACAATAATTATAATGTTATTTTGTTGGATGTATGTACACACACACACACACACACACGACCACAACACCACAAAGGTGAATGGAGGCAACAACTATTTGGAGGCAAAGTCTTCATATTTTGTCAGAATTAAGTATTAATCTGAATTAGATTGTGATAAATTAAGAGTCCTATTGTAATTAGTAGAGTAACCACTAAGGAAATGACAAAAATAATAAATATATAAAATCAACAGATTTATTCAAAAGAAGGCAGTAGTTGAAGGGTAGACAACAAGAAGAATATATTAAAAACAAATAGAAAAATAAAATTTAAATCTACCCCTGTCAATAATTATATTAAAAGTAAATAAATATCCCAGTCAAAAGGCAGAAGTTGTCAAAGGATGAAAAAGCAACTGTAAGTTTTCTCCAATAGTTATTGCTTAGATTCAAAGACACGAGAGTCAAAATAATGAAAGAGTAATACCATCCCAAGCACAGCCATAAGAAAGCAGGATTGGAAATAATAATATTGGACAAAATAAATATTAATAAGAATAATATTATTACAAACAAGAGAGATATTTCTTAACTATAAAAATGTCAATAAGTCAGAAGATAGAACAATTACAAACATGTACACATTCTAATTTATAAACAAAAATGCTATAATTAAAAGAAGAAATAGACAACTTGACAATAATAGTTAGAGATTTCAATTATTTAATCTCAAAAATTAAAGACTAGGTTCAGCGGTTGTAGCACAGTGGTTACGGCACCAGCCACATACATGAGGGTGGCAGGTTCAAACCCGGCCTGGGCCAGCTAAACAACAATGACAACTACAACAAAAAAATGGCCAGGCATTGCTGCAGGTGCCTGTAGTCCCAGCTACTTGTGAGGCTGAGGCAAGAAAATCACTTGAGCCCAGGAGTTTGAGGTTGCTGTGAGCTGTGATGCCACGTTAGTCTACCAAGGGCAACATGGTAAGACTCTGTCTTACCAAAAAAAAAGAGAAAAAATGATAGACTATCTAGACAAAATGTGATGAAATATATACAATGTTTTAATAATGCTATCAACTGACTCAACCTAAACTGAAATCTAGAGAGCACTTCCCCAGTGACTGGAGATAGTGCATTCTTTTAAGGCAACAGAGGAACATTCTCCAGGGTATACACTATGCTAAGATATAAACACATCACAATTAATTTAAAAGGATAAATAATAAAATAATAAAACCAAAGTTTGTTCTTTGAAAAGATCAACAAAGATGACAAACCCTCAGCTCAGTTTTTCCTTCATATAAAAAAAAAAAAAAAGAGAGAGAGAAGACAAAGATTATCAAAACCAGGAATGAAATAGGAGACATCAGTATATGCCTTGGAGAAACCTTATGGCTCAAAATTTAATGTTATAAACAATAGTATGCCAACAAGTTAAATAACCTTGATGAAATAAAAAAAAAATTAGAAAGAAACAAGTTACTAAAAACTGACTCAAGAAGAAATAGACAATCAGAATTGAACTATGCAAAATAATGGAATGAAATGGGTAGTTTAATCAAGGAAAAGCCTAAACCTAGGTGACTTCATTGGTGATTTTCCTTTAAATATTGAAAAGATAAATTATACCAATCCTTTATGGGCTCATTCGGAACATAGAGAAAACAACACTTGCCAGCTTATTACATGAGGCTAGCATTATTCTGATACAAAATCTAGATAAAGATGTCACAGAACAGAAACTACTGACAACTATCCCTCATAAACATACATGGAAAAATACTTAACAAAATGTTAGCAAACTGAGTTGAGTCCACAACATTCAAAGGATAAAACCATGACCAAGTGAGAATTATCTCAGGAATGTAATGTTGATTTAACAACAGAAAATCTGTTAGTCTAATGTATCATATTAATAGGATAAAGATCAGAGCTAGATGACAGATATCTCAACAGATGTCCAAAATCATTTAACAAAATCCAACACTCATTCAAGATAAAAACCCATACATAGAACTATCAAAAGAAGTAAACCTCCTCAGTCTGATAAAAGGCATCTATGAAAAGTTCACAGCTACATCATATTTAAAGCTTAGAAAATAAATGTTTTGCCTTTTAAGCTTAGAAAATAAATGTCTTGCCTTTTAAGAGTGAGAAGAAAGCAGAAAGGGTTTTCTTTCACCACTTGTATTCAATATTGGCAACATTAAAGATGGCTAGATGCAGTGGCTCACATCTGTAATCCTAACACTCTGCAAGGCCAAAGTGAGAGGCTCACTTGAGCTTAAGAGTTTGAAACATTAATGAGACAAAATTACTTGATTAATAAAAAAACATACTGATTGGAGAGGAAACAACCATCTTTAACTGCAGAAACATGGTAATATATACAGAAGGTCTTAAGGATCCACAAGAAAAAAAAGTTGCCAAAACTATTAAATGAGGTTAGCTAAATTTCAGTGTATGAAATCAATAATACAAACTCAATTGTATTTCTATATACTGTCAATGAACAGCTCAAAAGTTAAAAATGTTAATTTCATTGATAATAGCAACAAAAATATGTAGAAATAAATTTAATAAAATAAGTGCAAGGCTTATATGCTAAAAATTACAAAATGTTTCTGAGAGAAATGAACAGTCTAAATAAACAGTGAGATAAATAGTCTGTGTTCATAGATTAGAAAGTTCAGTATTGTCAAGGTGGCACGTCTCCCAGAATTAAGCTATAAATTTCTCACATTCCCTACCAATGTCCTGGCAGCCTTTTTTGAGGGGAGATATAAATTGACCCCTTGATTCTAGCATTTATACATATAAAATGTTTAAACACTTAAAATAACTAAATTAAAAACTTACTATAAAGCAATAATGATCAAAATAGTGTTATGAAGACAGGTATAAAAATCAATAAAATAGAATTAATATTTCTTACATTTGTGGTTAATTAATATTTGTCTAACATGTGAAAATAACTCATTGCTGGAAAAGTACAATAGACATGATAAAAAATAAACTTAGATTTTTTTTACCTTGTACCATACACAAAAAGTAACTCAAAATTGATTATAGTAATAAATGTTAAAGCTAAACTTATAAAATTTCTCAAGAAAAACATGGGAAAATTTTATAAATTTACATTAGGCAGAGAGTTTTTAGTTATGAAACCAAAAGCACAGTCCATGAATACAAACAAAATAAATAAATTAGATTTTGTCAAAATTATAAATATTTGTGTTTCAAATGACATCAAAACAATGAAAAAGCAATTTACAGACTGGGAGAAATTGTTCATAAATCATATAGTAGTTAAATATTCTATATTTACAATATATAAAGACTTCTTACAACTCAACCGGAAGACAAACAACTCAATTAAAAATAAACATTGCACCAAAGATATGTGAATGGCTAATGAGCACATAACAAGTTGCTCAACATCATTATTTACAGAAAAGTTAATTAACTCTACAATGAGGTACTACTACGTACTCAGTAGAATGGCTACAACTATAAAGGCAGAAAATACAAAATGTCGTTAATGATGTGGGGAAACTAAAGCTGGAAAGCAGTTTGATGGTTTCTTAAAAACTTAGACATAAATATACCATACGACCCAGCGAATTCAGTTCTGGGAATCCAGCAAAGTGTGTAGTATATACTTTGCTGTGTAGAATGTGCTCTCACATAATAAAGCACACCCATGATTCTTGCCCAAACTTTCAGGAAAATGCCCCAGGAAAAAGTGGCTGGCCTAGGCGGGGTGTGATAAATTTGTGGAGGACTAATGCTCCTTTGGTAAACATATTGATTACACCACTGCCCTCCTGTATCTGCAAGCTCTATGAAGGCTGTCCCATCCCTCTCTCATGGGAGCTGGTCCCTCACAACTGGGTTGGAGGTCACTGCCAAGATGGCCATGCATGTGGCCCGTGGGGTAAGAACTTCTCAGGCTGTTCAGTTGCAGGCAGCCAGGTTGGTCACTGGGCCCTGCACAGGGTTTTCAGTCTCCTCTGCTCTCGTTTAGTACTTGGATCTTAGTCTTCACCTTGTAAGGCTGCAACCTGCCTCACTAGCCCTACCACCTCTCCCTCTCTTGATCATGGTGCTGGGTGGCAGCTGATAGGCCCACTGTCACTGGATTCTGGATCTCCCCAGACTGTAACCCCATGGGCCCCATGGGCCCAGGTGAAAAGGTACAGTGGCCCCAGAGGCCCACTGGGCTACCCTGCTCCTGGGCTTTACTACCCATGTATAATGTACATCATTATTTTTCCCTCAAAAATCAAGATAAAATATTACTCTTTTACATGGCAAAATACAGTGTATGTTCACACAAAGTCAGACATGAGAATGCTCATAGATGTGTTATTTTTAATGGTTCAAAATTAAAAAACATTCAGATGTACAGATGTTCACTAGTGAATGGATGAACAAAATGAGCTACATTTAAACAATAGAATATTAGTCATCAATAAAAAAGAATATACTACTAACACTTTCAAAATGTGGGTGAACTTCAAAAAAATTATGCAAAATAAAAAACTGGAATCTAACAATTACACATTTATGATTCTATTTGTATAAAATATCCAGATAAGGTAAATTTACAGAGCCAGATGAAAATTCAGTAATTGTCTAAGACTAGAGGTGGGAGGTAGGGTAAACTGCAAAAGGACATAAGGGAACCTCTTGGGACAATGGAAATATTCTAAAATCAAGTTCTGGTGATGGTAATACAACTCTAACTTTACTAAAAATCACTTATAGCATATAAATCATACCTCAATAAAGCTGTGTGGAATTTTATTTTTCAGTTTATGCACTTGTAATTGTTTTGAAAGATTGGAAATTATTTGAAAAACTAAAATTTGGAAATTATTCTTCTTTAATACAAGTTTTCCTAAAACTTCAGAAAAATGAAAAAGCAGTTGGTACTGGGCCATTTTGGGGAGAATACATCTCAGACAAATATATTCATTGGATTAATGCTTATTGTTATTTTCAATTTTTCTTTTGCTGACTGAACAAATGTGGATATTTTATAATTTTTTGTAGACATATATCCAATTGATTTCAAATATATTACCTTATAGATATTCATAATATGCTTTCCTTGTATTTATATATTAATATTGGTACTTTTACTTACGATTGTCATCACCATATATTTTTTCTTTTCATATTCCCTTTCTCTTTCATCGATCCCACCAGAAACCTACCATATTAGCATCTTTGTTAATGTTCTCCATTGTTTGTTTTCTATGGCATTCATTCCTGTTTCTTTATGTTTGCTAATGTTCATTTTACAATGGATTGAGGAATACTTAGTTCTTTAAACTTTAATTTTTAAAACACTTCTGACAAATCTATATTTGAAGGTATTAATAATCACCTATTTTATGATTTATACTTCAAGTGTTTCCATTTGTCATTATTTGCTAAATGTGTCTTAATTTTCCTCTTCTCAAAGTTATTTACTGCTATAATTTTATTTTCAAATTTGTGGTACTTTCTTTTTGCTATTTTATATTAGCTTTTAATATTATTAAATATTGGTCAAATTTACTTAGACCATGTATACTGTAGACCACAGATAATAATGTTATTCACTTGAGATTTCTTAAGACTTTTTTTGTAGTATAACAAATATGCTATAAATGTTTTATATGCTCTGGAGACATGTTTTTTTTTCTGTTTCTTGTGTGTGGTTTTCTATAAAAATTTAATTGCTTAAGGCTTTTTATTTTATTTTTCCTTAATATAACAATTTCTGAGAAGTGTTAGTTAAAATCTCTAACTTTGATTATCATTTACCTAAACCTTACACATTTTGTTGGTTATGGTTTGACATATTTAGAGCTGGAATCATTAGCTGAATATATTCTCATTATTGTTATACTGTCTTGTTCTTCTCTTCCTTCTACTTTATGTAATGTCCTTTTTGTCACTTATGGTGCATTTTAGACTGAATTCTATTTCTAAGTGTTGACATTGCTGCCACTGCCCTCTTATTAATTTTTGTCCAGTATATTTTTCCTCATCTTATTGTTTTAACACTTGTGTAACTTATAGTTAATTTTTCTCTTGTTATCAAAAAATAGTTTGATGCTTTTTCTAAAATCTAATCACTAATTATCCTTTAACTGTGAGTTTAACTCATTTACACTTATTGTTACTTCTGTTAGGACTTGGTTCTCCCAATTTTTTAAATTTTCAGTTACCTTACTTTCATAAAAGTTATTTTCAGAGTGGTTTTCTATTTTCACCTTTTCTTTAATTTAAATGTAACATATCTATTTTTATTCTTGTTATGACTACTTTTACTCAAATATCCATATTTTTAAAGATAACTATTGCTAATAACTGAGTCTATTGCCAATATCTGTGTCTACTCCTAATATATAAACAATTTTGTAGTTAACTAGATTTTAGCTCTGAATTACAGCTATTTTTCTCTTTTCTGCTGTTCTATCTTTTTTATGATTTCTGGGAATTTTTCTTTTTAAAAAAAGTTTTTCTTCCTATATTTTTCCTTCCTTTTGATGGCTTCTAATTTATTTTTTTGTGTTCTTTAGCTTTTCTTTTCTATTTTAAATAGTTTTTCATTTACATTGCCTTTACAAAGAGTTCATTGATTTGATCTTCTGGTTCATAAGTTCATTATCTATTTGTACCTATCTCACTTTTATTTTTTTATTTTATTTTATTTTTTTTTTTTTTGAGGCAGAGTCTCACTTTGTTACCATCTGTAGGGTACTATGGCATCATAGCTTATAGGAACCTCAAACTCTTGGGCTCAAGGGACCCTCTTGCCTCAGCCTCCCAAGTAGCTGGGCCTATAGGCACCTACCACAATGCCAGGCTATTTTTAGAGACAGGGTCTTGCTCTAGCTCAGGCTGGTCATGACTCCTGACCTCAGGCAATCGTTCCACCTTCACTTCCCAGAGTGCTAGGATTATAGCCATGATCCACCACACCTGGCCTCATTTTTATTCTTTATATTGTTGGATTTAGTAGCATTTGCATATTTTCCATATTCAAAACTTCCACTTTATTCTTCCTTTATAATTTTTTTGTTTTATATTTCAAGTATTGTCTTTTTATCTCTTCAAAGCATAGTCATACTTTTGGTAAATTATTTTTCTACCCATTCCAAAATTTTGCTTCAGCTGACATATGTTGTATAGTATATTGCATTTCTTTTACATTGTTTTATTCCTCAAATACAGAAATATTTTTACTGTAAGATTACATAATGGTCGGGCCATATTTTTTCTGCTAAAGTCAATTAGGTAATGTTCCAGGCCAAGCTCCAGTCTGTACCCCTCCTGGTAAGTGTATGGCTAGAAAAAGGAATAAGTCCTCAAGCTGGAAATTCTGAGACCACTATTGCCCATTCCAGTTTGCCCACTAGGTGAGGAATCCATCAAGTATTGTCAACATTAGGAGGAGGTGTTTACTGTAGGTTGTGATCCACAACCCTTTGGGGTTTGGAGGAGATGGAGGCAGAGTCAAAATCCTTGCACCTGTTCTCATTATCTGCCAGCTGGCCTTTGTCCTGCTCTGTCATTCTGCCTACATCTGTGACCTCATTAGTATGTTGCTGTATACAATTTCTGGTAAATGGAGATAGCAGTGATTGCTCCAGGTTAATTTCTCCAGAAAGGATTTTTGAGAGAAAACTAGCAGTCATCCAGCTTTTTCTTTATTCCCCAGTCACATTTCTCTTCTTTCTACCTTTCTACCTTAAAACAGGACAATCTAGCTCCCACCACAAATCCTTTGCAATTGCAATTCTTGATGCCCTGAATGTTCTTCCCTTAGATCTTAAGTGGTTGTCTCTTCCTCATTAATTTCATCTCACCTCAAATGTCACCTTTGCAGAAAGACCTTTCTTGTCACCATTTTTAAAATAGTTAAAATTCTAGGCACTATTGTATTCTCCCATTTAGTTTTCAAAGTACTTGCAACAATCTAAAATTGTTGTATATGTCATGTGGCTTTTTTCTATAAGAATATAAGCTCCTTAGAACATGAGCTTCATTTCTCTTCTTTTTTGCTGTGGCAGCCTCCCAGTCTAGTAGAATGCCTAAACCCTAGTTAATGTGTACTGAATTTTGTATACATAAATGAACAAATGAACTAATGAAATAACATAGATGGCTAATACTTATCTTTTTTTTTCCACTCTACTTTTAACTTCTTCCTAAACATATAAATAATGAAGTATGTTCCATAGTTTTTCTTTTCTAAATTCTTTTTCTCTTTTATAGCTTTGTAGAATAGTTTCTTAATTCATCATATGCTTTTATTGTTCTACTTTTATTCTTTATAGTGTATAGCATACTAGTTCATCATAGGTCAATATTCTAAGTGTTCTATATCTATATTTAAAATAATTCTATTATGACAATGATAACATCCAAAATTTTGTTTTGCAATGTGATATCCTAAGGAAAAAAAAATCTCCAGTTTTAATCACTGGCTTTAGGTAAAAGTTAAAGTCAAATTAATTCTATTATTATATATGTCCTTTGGCTTATGTCACAATAAAATATGACATAATTTGAGTTTCATAAGTATTTATTTGATTCTTACCACAAATCTAAAATGTGGATAGGATGTGAATTCCCATGTTTCAGATGAGGAAAGTGAGGTTCAAAAGTGAAGAGAGTGGGTGGTGGATCTGAGATGTGAACACTAGTCTTCAGTTATCACCTGATACAATTGTTTTTCTTGCCATACGGGTTTTTTTCTTGCCATATCATTAAAGATTTGGGGACTTTTTTTCGTCATCCCTAAAAGTTTTCTTAGCTTGTCAGTAGAGAAAACAAACAATAAAAACAAGAACAATAAATGAAAGGCACTGTTTTAAGTGCTATACATATATTAACATATTTAAATCTCTTAATCTCTTAATAGCTCTGAAATTATACCCCTTTTACAAATGAGGACACTAAAGTGCAGAGGGGTTAAATAACTTATGCAAGTCACACAGCTAGTAAGTAGCCAAGTTAAAATTATAGAACCAGCAGTCTGGCTCTTAATCACTACCCTAGTCAATGATAACAGAAACCATCTTTAGTTTATAGTTTATAGAGAACTTTCATGTGCATTATCTACTGGTCCTCACTAAGACTTTGTGTGGAGAGCTGCTGGTCTAATAGACAAATAGTATATTAAATTTCAGAGAGGTTTCTTGGCATACCTCATCCAGACAGCAAGTGGCTGAAATCATATGGCAATCCTTTCTTTCGTAATCTGTTGATATCTTTGTTCTCAGATCACGTTTTATTGACTTTGACTTTGTTTGCTCACTGGTCTCCATAATGCAATTTCTTCTCTAATGAGTTACATTACTGTGAACTTAATGTCAGTAGGGGAAAGAGAATTGGAAGGAAGAAATTGTCTCCTGTATGTCACCCTTGGCTTTTTCTAATTGAATAATTTTCCTAATTTTCAATATTTGATGACATTTCTTCATGCTCCTAGAGCACCTGAGGCTTTGGAGCGGGGAATTTGGAGCTTTGGAGTCACATGTGGTCTTCTGCATCTTTGGCAGTGGCCTTTGGACTAAATCCAAATGTTATAGAACAAATACTTTTAATAATGTGATTTGTTCAGATTCAGTTGAGGGGCCACACTTGGTGATCTGGAGAGCCACGTATGTGGCCTTGACACCACAGATTCCCCACTCAACATGGCAAGGACTGTGCTCTACCTGAGTTCTAGAACATAGGAGCCCATCAATGTTCACTGAATAAATGAATAAATAAGTAAATGAGTTCCATACTTAACTGTATGAGTTATACAAAACTTACTGAGCTACTTCTAGCTGGCTGCTACTTCCCTAGGTGGCTGGTCGTGGTGGCAGAGGTACTAATTCTATAAACCAGGCGTCCTCAAACTGCGGCCTGCAGGCCACATGAAGCGGTGTGAATTGTCTTTGTTCCCGTTTTGTTTTTTACTTCAAAATAAGATAT
>CAUYPK010004714.1:0-35088 GCA_963574355.1 Loris lydekkerianus
AAGGAGGGGGATTGGTGAGAATACACTTGTGGTGCATCTTACAATGGTATATGTGAAACTTAGTAAATGTGGAATGTAAATGTCTTAACACAATGACTGTGAAATTGCCAGGAAGGCTATGTTAACCAGTGTGATATAAACATGTCAACCGGTCTGTGAAACTAGTGTATGATGCTCCATGATCATACCAATGTACATAGCTATGATTTAATAAAAGAAAAATAAAAAAAAAAACCCAGGCAAGTGCAGGTAGCCCAATGGAGCAATTATAGATAAGAAGAAAATAACTACTAGGAGGTTCTAGTGTCTGCCTCAAGAGTGGTAGGCCCGTTGTCAGAAAGTAGCCCCCTCGCAGGCCAATCTTTTTTTCTGTATGAAATTCAGTGGGAACCATTCAAAGCATGTCAGAAGCTGGGAACATCAAGATGGAGCACCATCACTATTAAAATGCTCTATACAGAGTTTTGGTAAGGCACAGTGGCTCATGCTGGTAACCCTAGCACTCTGGGAAGCCGATTCAGAGGGATAACCTGAGCTCAGGAGTCCGAGAGCAGCCTGAGCAAGAGACACATCTCTAGTAAAAATAGAAAAACTACCTGAGCACTGTGGTGAGCACCTGTACTCCCAGCTACTCAGGAGGCTGAAGCAAGAGGATCCCTCGAGCCTAGGAGTTTGAGGTTGCTGTGAACACTCTACCCAGCATGACAGCATGAGACTCTGTCTCAAAATAAAAATAAAATAAAATAACATAAAATCCTCTATGCAGAGTTTTACAAAAGAAAAAAGAAGGCAAAAAAAAAAAAAATGGAAACCTAATATAACACATGTATATGTAAAAATAAAAATAAAAGAAAGAAAAGAAAATACACCTAGTTAATAAAAACAAGTGATGGCCCATACTTTTTGCACAGAGAAATGATACTTTTGAATTTTGCATACCACTGAGCATTGCACAGCTGGCATTTCTAACATGCATTTCAACAAGGGAGGTGGGAATAACCTCTTCTTCGTACTAGTAGTGACTATTTTCCTTTATGATCCTAGGACAACAAATAATTCTTAATTAGACATAGATAAAAGTGAAATGTATAAAATAAATTGTTAGAAAGATATGATAAAGCATTATAATCCTAAATTCGTAACTGTCCTATTATGGTGATTAGAATCTGCAAAAAGGACCAGTTTTAAGTAATATGTAACTTGTCATATATCATATAGTTATAAAACTCCTAATAAGGGTTTGTTAAATTTATACATAAAGAACAAATATAATGCTGCAATTTGATATGCTTAAAACTACTCCCTTGAGAAAATAAAATCTTGGTAGTAGGGCTCTATTTTGATACTGCTGTCTTCTCACTGGCAAACAGGTAGTTTAAGTATATGTGGCAGGTATGAATTTGCAACCTCATATTTAGGTCACAAGAAATAGCAAAGTTTATTTTTTTTAATTAACTTAAATCTGACTCCAAGCACCCATCTTAACAGGCTGTCAGGAAATCCAACCTCAGTTGCTACTGGGACTGGGGCTTCCCTTCCTCACCAACGTCACAAACTGCAGCAAAGCTTGAGAGTTTTGGTCAGCAGGGCATGAGCAAAGAGTAAGAACCCTTCTTCTGGATTTGATGACAGCCACTGAGATGCTGAAAGGTCAGGTACCACATCATCATCACTGCTTCTGTGCCGTCCTTGCAGCGTTGAACTTCTGCCCAGGAGAAGCAGCCCAGAGCCAGGAGACCACTCTCCCATTCAGGCCCCCCAATGTCTTACTGCTCCCTCAAGCAGACCTGAAGGAAGTGGTTTTGGAGTTGCCATTTCCTTTTCATGATTTCACCTCCATTTGGGGTGTAGAATAAAATTTTATATTTTAACCACAGAAAAATTAAAGAAAAAAATTATCCTTTTCCCTGTCTATCATCCTGATTTTCATTGCCTAGGAAAGACCACAAAACTTCTTTACTGAAGAACAAAGACAAAATATTATCTCTTTACTTTTACATTACTATCATGAAATTCTTTATCCTTCTCTACTTCCCTGTAATGCACACCCACACTATCAGATCAGGGAGGGGAGTTACTGGGGGGCCACCAAGGAAGTCACACACAGAGAAAAGCAACAAGAAGCAGGGCACTTATTTCCCTAAGCAATTGCTCATCTATTATGATTTCTCTCCTACTATCTCTGCCATAACCAATTAAATAATTTGCAAAGCCAACTAAAAAATAAAACTGTGGACCTCTTTTTCAAAAATTTAGAGCTTCTAAGTGATGACAACAGAACACTCAACCAAACATCAGACCTCTGAGTGTACGGCCCTGTGTAACTGCACAGATTGAAACCCCCAAAGCTGGTCCTGACCACAGCCCTCGTTCAGGTCCTGGTACCTTGCTTATCTGACAGCCTCCTACGATGCTCCTTTGATTGTCTCCTAAGAATCACTTCAAACATACCCATCATGTACAATGCATCTAAAGCAGACATCTGGCTCCCCCTTCTAATACAGAGTGATGCCCAGCTTATGAACATGGATTTCAAGACACTCCATGATCTGACCTCTACTTGTCTGGGTCACCTCCACCTTTTTCCACTGTCCACTTCCCACATTATATTTCCTCTGGGGTTGAAATACCATTTAGATGTCACAGTTTCAATCCTCAAGCAACCAAAGAAAGAAGGAATATAATGCCAGGGTGTGTTATACACAGAGCTTCCCTTTCCTGTTGGTAGAATCTGTCCCTGTACAAGATACACAGCTTCCAGGTAAGTCCGTTTGTCAGCACGTGGAAAGCTCAAGGAACAGAATCCTGGATGATACTTTAAATGCTCTTGAGGTCTGGATCCACTGTCAATGTCATTATTTCTAATCCTGCTATAGTTTAAGTTCTCAAAATGCCCTAAAATGTAGACATTTCATCATTCACATATCCTTTGCATATTTGTGGATCTTAATGGATCTTTATTGTTCACTTTCTATGTGTCAAGCACTTTGACAAGTGCTGAGGCCAGAAAGATGAACAAGAAAAAAGTGGGAAATGATCACTTCTATTTTTAAGGAGGTCTTAGTCTATGTGAGAAATAAGTTAACAAAGTGGTTACAATATCATACACGGAGGCCATAATTTATTTAGCCCTCCTATAGGTAAAGTAAAGCACTGGGTATTTCATATATGTTACTAATCCTCACACAACCTAAGCATTGATCATCCAATTTTATAAATGGGAAGACTGAGGCTTGAACAGTATAAATAATTTATCATAGAAAGTAGGTTATAAGCCCGGATTTAAATCTAAGTTTGGTCCTAAAGGTCTGTTCTTTCTACTATGTTACGACGCTATGCCTCATATGTATGGGAATGGTGTTCTAGAGCAGGTAAACACACAGGGAAGAGACCAACAAAGTTTATTCCAGCTTATCAAATAGGCTGGGGGGTGAGGCTAAGACGTGAATGGTTGGCACACAGGAGTTAAACGCAAAGACATGGCACGCTAGGAGAAGACCATGCTGCCGGGCCCCAAAGGGTATTGTGTTCTAGGGACTGTAAGCAGTCTGCAAGGAAAGAATCACACATGGAGACTGGTGACAAATGAAGCCAGAGTGTCAGGTAATGGTCTTTGCAGGTTACCTGGAAAGAGCTTGGGGATTGTTCACCAGCTGAGGAGGCGCTATTAAAGGGACTTAAGTAGGTAATGGCACACCAGGTCTGAATTTTAGAAAGATTTTTCTGGTACCAATTTGGAGAAAAGATCAAAGGAGAAAAACCTAGGGCAAGAAGGTCATGTGGCAGGCCGTTGTAGAGTAGGTGAAAATGAAGATGACCTGAGCAAAATCAGTAGGAAGAGGAATACAAGGAGGAATCACATGGTGGGAGCTGTCTTGCAAAAAGAGACTTAGCGACTAATTAAGGAAGGACTCTGTGTTAAGTGGGAAAGAGAATCTGAGGAGACTCCTAAAGGTTGCTAACAAATATTAGACTGAATAATCCTTTAACTCAATTATTCACTCGACTCTGTAGGGCTACACTTTATTCAAATCTCAAGTGAGTGGACCTTTGACATTTTATCTTCTGTTCTATTCTATTTAAGAAACCACAATTATCTTCTGATCTACTTTTCTCCAGACTGAAGCAAACCTTCATCCTGTCTTTTCTGAACCGTGTGTTTTGCTGTTGTTCTTATCTTAATGGAAGGGCCTATTTTTGCTCAGGGATTGCTTATAAATACGGCTGTCTCCTCCTTGCTTATCCTCTAAGACACGGGGCACCGTTCCAGGATAAAATATTCCACAGCCCATGCACGTGTAAAATCCTTGTGTTATGGGCTCTCTACAGTACACAGAGCATTTCCATGAACATTTTCAGTTAGATCCCCATTTGAGAGAACTAAGGAGGAAATTAAAATTGATTTTAAAATAAAGAGTGTGTGTCATTTACATTCAAATAGGGACAGAGACCAGGTCACAGGTTTTCTGGAACCATGTTCAATGGTCTCTGTAACTCCTCCCTCTCCCAGCCAGGTCTGAATTTTATTGATTAGTGACAAAGTAACTTACATGTGCACTGTAAATAAGCATGAAAATTTACTTTTTTAAAAAATCCGGAACTAACGACTTTCAGGAACTGGCGAGGTTAAGGCTCAAGCCAATTTCTATTAACTAAGGATTCATCTGGTCACTTGAATTCCTTACTCACTCTCCTGAGACGCTGTGTGTGATTGGATTCAGGCAGTTTGCACAATGCGGTGGATCAGCTAATTGTTCCGCTGCCTGCCATCAGCACAATTGGCTACATTGGTTAGAAAACCAACCCAGGGAATAGGCTATGAAATTGGTATTGGAGCTTTGGCAGCACACTAACTGATCAGGATGTTAAATGCGAAGCTAAAACACAAAGCACAGCCTATTTGGTTTGGTTTGATTTTTTACAACAGTAATTTCTAGTGGCGGAGACAGATGTTTCTTAAAGTGGCAAGAGACTTGCAAAGCAGAATGTTCTAGCACTTACTGTAATTGCTTTATTATATTGTATGTGTTTATGGCTTCTGTCTTCTGGCTTGTGGCACCTCTTAATTTAAATGACTTTGTGCTTCCTGATGATTGGCAGTTAATCCTGACTTTGGAGATGCTTTGATTCACATACCCAGCTTCGGTCTGTGTGGTGAATGATTTTATATGAAGCTGCATTCTCGTTTGCTTTCATTATACTTGGGAGCTCTCAGTGGGCACTGGGACACCATCAGACACTCTGGTTCTCAATATGCAAAGGAACCTCCAGGTAACTGAGAAACACCAGGTTACACACCCTGCAACAGAAAGGACCTACTTTATTCCTGGCCAAGTCTGAGGCTTAAAAGATCCTAATCCACAATCTTGAAAAGACAGGATCCATTTGGGGGAGTCAAGTTTGCAACAGACTTAACCTAAAATAATCTCTCTTTTGATGCTTGGTTTATCTTGTTTTGAAAAGTATAGACTGCATCATAATTCACTTCCAATGTGTTACCCAAAAAGGAAAAAAAAAGAAAGAAGCAGTAAGGAAACAAATGAAATAAAAGTTAAATTTGGGGAATTGAGGTCTTCTGAAGATGTTTCTTAGTTTGCCCGGCGGCCTCACATTTTCTTCCTTCCCTTTCCAGGCCTCTCAAAATGTCCATTCATTCCTCCCCTGTGTTCTCTCACCAGCCCCTCCGCAGAATGCCTGCTGACTGAACTGTCCTGGAGGTTGAGGAGGAAAGGGCTCATTTGGAGGAGATTTAGTCTGCCTTTTGTGGAGGCCATTATTATTGTTTTAACTCGCTTAACTGTGAGTAAAGCACAGGCACCACCTATATATTAATACAAGCCGTAAGAGGTAAGTGGAAAAGGCAGTAAAGTCTTCTAAAGTCATTTCTGAAAATTGCTGGGACTTCCTTCTGAAACCAACGGGCAGCAGGAGGTCAATGCACGATGTGGTCATTGTTCTCACAGGGTGTGACAGTCACAACTGGAAGCCTTTACACTCCACTGGGGGGGAGGGGGAAGCATCTTTCTTTAACTCATGTCGCTAGGAGAAAGCCTACTCGATATTTAATTTTAATCTAACATGTCACGTTTTTTCCATGCCAAAAAATAGCCTGAGAGTTATGCATAATTCATTATAGTGGACAAGACCTACATCCATTTTAGAGGAAATTCTGTTGAGAGGTACGCATGTATGATATCGCTATCAGTGGAGTCATCTTCCCAGCAACATCAGAATTAGGTATTTGTAAGTCAGTCAACATAGATGGCCTATATAGAGATAGAAATTGTTTAGTGAGAAAAGGAAAAACACCAGAATAGAGTAAAAACATGTAGATCATGAAAAATCCCCTTCACAAGAAGTATAAATAAATGTTAGCTTAGAGCAAATCACAGACGTCCCCTCGGTGTTTCAGATTCCTCATCTCTGCCAACTGGCCTTTCTTTAATAATATGTGTGAAGTGGGTCCTAGAACAATCAAAAAGGAAAAAACAGGACTGCATAAACATATCCAAGAAACTCCATTATTGTTTCATGTAGTTTGCAAATATGATATTAAAAAATTGAGTCAACATTTGTTTTTTAAGTCTCATGATTTAAAAATATCAAATGGCTGGGTATAATGGCCCACATCTGTAATCCTAGCACTTTGGGACCGTTTAAGAACCGTTTAAGTCCAGGAGTTCAAGATCAGCCTGAGTAATATAGGGGGAACATATTTCTACAGAAAAATATTTTTTAATTAGCCAGTCTTATTGGTACACACCTGTAGTTCCAGCTGCTGGGAAAGCTGAAGCAGGAGGATTGCTTGAGCCCAGGAGTTTAAGGTTGCTGTGAGATGGGAGGATACCACAGCACTCTATTCCAGGCAACAGAGCAATACCCTGCCTTCTCTTTCTCTCTCTCCCCATACACACATATAATATACATGAACATAATGTGGTAGCCAACCTTTCACATGGATACTGCTCATAGAAAGCTACCCTGTCTTACCTCTGACATATACATATATGCATATGTATATATATAAAATATGGTGGAGAGAGATGTACACATACACACATATTCATTTATATATATATATATATATGTGTGTGTGTGTGTGTATGCATATATATGTATATGTAAATGATAAGAAGTAACTAGAACCCACATTCAACCACAAAAATCTACCACCACCTGCTTTTGTCATCAACAGTCAACATCCTC
This sequence comes from Loris lydekkerianus, assembly GCA_963574355.1. Classification (NCBI taxonomy): domain Eukaryota; kingdom Metazoa; phylum Chordata; class Mammalia; order Primates; family Lorisidae; genus Loris; species Loris lydekkerianus. Next base: position 7,207 of record CAUYPK010004714.1, read on the forward strand.
CCGTCCCCAAAACGTAATTGAATTCTTCTCTTCTAAAAACATCTAAATGCTATTTTGCTTATAAAAATCAAAAAGAAAGGATAAGTAAAAGTATCCGTTGAAGCTACATTTCATGTACTTAAGCTAATAACATCTTGCAGGTAAGCAGAGAATTTTTATAAAGGCCAGGTTAACATATAATATTATTAAAATACTGCCATTCTCTCAAGCTGTTCAACTCCACAATCAAGCTGATACATTAACATATTGCATAGTTAAAAGGCTGCACTTGCTACATTTCCCCCAGATTTTGTTTCCTTTAAAATATTGCGTACAAAAAAGTCATGCTCAAGATATTGCTCATCCACAACTCCCCTGAAAAGCTTTGACAGCTCTGAGACTTTCATGTTTAAGTCACAGAGCTATGCATGCATGTATTTGTTTCCCCTTCATGATTTTTTTTTTTTTTTTCATTACTGCCAACATTTGATTTCACTTTCCCTTATGGGTAGTTCTGTGTGGTAACCAACCTTTCCAATGGATACAGCTGAGAGAAAGCTACCCTACCTTACCTCTGACTATCTTACACCTGAAACCTTCCTGGCCTTTAGTAAAATTTATTTTATTAAAAAAAGGAAGAAGAAGAAGAAAAGGAAGAAATAAAAAGTAACTCGTAGATATTTTTTCTCCAATTTCTCATTTTCTTCAATTCCATGATGTGCAATTCTCAAGACTATTGTGTTCCTTGGGCTGATCAGTATTCTCTTTCAATAAAACCACAGGATGTAGCTGTTGGGCACTGAGATGAAATGTCATGAATTCAGTGCCCTGCTACTTGGCAGGAAACTCTGGCTACATTCTTTTTATGCAATGTTTTTTCCCCTCCCCTCCCTTATTGTGCTTTTTTTCAATAAAAGTTAGACAGTAATAACTAGTACATTTACACACCGCAGTTAATGATTATAATAGTACAAGGTAAGAGGATAAATACTTATTAACACAAAAAAGTACAGTATAACCCTACAATGAATAGAAAAAAATTATTTCAGCAGTTAATGAAAACATGGATACATTTGACAGAATTATTTAGGGGAAGAAAATCACTTGCATGCCTCCTGGGGGTAAATTAACTGGGTGTGTGTGTGTGTTTAATCCTTTCAAGACTGTAAGTCTAATTGTTATAAACTGCCACACTCCTTGCCTCCTACCCAAGTCTAAGTAGGCACCCCCCAGTTCTATCTTACCTTTTGGTAGCTAATTTGAGTTTCTCTTCCCAAGATGCACCACAATGTCTGCAGGAAAGAAGGCTAATAATGCCTTCCTAGGAAATTCTAGATTCTCATTCCTGGGGCTAATTGTGATCGAATAATGGACAGAGAAGTAGCCACTTGGACAAAGAGGAGATGGGGGCAGCATTTATGACTAGAACAAGGAAAAAGGATATTTTCAGTTAATATTCCATAGATTATCTAAATTTTTTTCATTAGTAATTAATATTTTAAGTTTATGTCTTTTGAGCCTGCATTGTCATTTTAACTTGCTGGTCTAGCTAATTAAATAAAAATTATATATATATAAAATCTTATGCATATATATATACATATAATTTTAATGGGCTTTCTATGATCATTTTATTCTTTGTTGATCTAGCTATTGACCAAGAGCTTTCCCTGAAATATGTGGAATATATTCTTACAAAGAGATGATATTCATCATATACAGTGAGCTCATCTGTCAATACCAGAAGAGAAAATCATCTTAGTTAAATACATCAGGAAATAATTTAATAAGATTTGTAAATGAGCAGGCTAGGGTTAGAATCTGAACTCTTTTTATCACAAATGTCATGAAAGCAAAGAAATTCTCCCAAGACAATTAATCTTAAAAGGAGATTAATTTTATAGTCTTGCAATTTGAGATGAATCACTTAAGGACTTCAGCCCTCAGTGAAATCACAGTACCTATAAAAGAACAGAAAAGAACAGTGTTGTTCAAGATAGTTAAAAATTTGATTTAGGCTGTGTTTAAATTTGTGAGTATAATTTTTAAGAAGGAATAAAGTGATTTCAGAAGACAAGGACATAGGTATACCATCTTAGAGTTGTGATAATATGGACTTCAGTAAAGTAGATTTCAGTAAGTTCCAGAGTAGAAACATGTGAGATTCTACTGCCATAGAATCCAAAAATTTCCCAGGAAATGATGAAAGACACTCAACTTTGCAAACAATCACAAAATGGAAGAAAAAAGACAATACTTCGGAGCAGACAGGAAAACAGTATTTGGAGAGCAAGCGGCTTATTAGGAGGGGAAGGGGAGATGATGCCTATAAAAGACACAAGGGAGAAGGAAGCAGTTTGAACAAAACCATCAGATCACGTTGCAGATCTGATCCTTGTGAGAAGAAAAGGGAAAGCAGGGAGAATGCAAGAATGCACAGGGAAGCATCAAACTCTCAGCCCTTCCAAAGTAGCTACAAGGAGATGATTACTGGACAGATACGTACTCCAAAAACAATCAGGTCCAGGGATTGACTGGGACCCTGGCTCAGTCATTGGCTAAGAAAGTTTGTGCCTTTTCTCAAAAGCTGAGGTGGATCCCAGAAATGCTAAAATCTGGGACTGTTCCCTCTATAACTAAATGGCCTGTTGTTGTTTTTTTTTACCCTCTGGAGGGACTTTCCTTTAAGCTTAAATGTCTCTTTTCATGTTAGTTGATTCTTCTACAAACTATCTTTATAAACTAGATGTTTAAATACCCACAAAAGCAAGCAAAATGAGAATATGTCCGAATGATCGAAGGTCTTTTATTACTGAAGAACAACTCACTAAGTCCAACCCACACTCTCAAGGAAGAAAATCAAGCTCCACCTTCTGGGGAGGGAGTATCTGCCTAAACTTCTGGAACTGCTTAAGGCTGACTTGTACTTTGTCACTTAGTTCTTCAGTCACTTAGTTCTTCAGTCATTTACTTGATATCAATATGGGTTCATGCCTATTTATTTCATCATTTTGATTATAATTCAATATGATCTGTATTTTGTTGCTCAAGTGGCTCCAACTTTGGCCTTTGGAAGCTACATTTAGACCACTCTGTCCTTGTATCACATTAAAAAAATTTTGTACATTGCTTCCTTATTTAAATTAAAACTAAATTCAGATCCTCAGTTTCTCAGGACCTAAATTATACTGCAAGCACATTTTAAGCATTTGCTATAATGACACATTTTTTAAATGGGAGATCTTCCTAGGTACAAATGAAGCTATATGAGTTGGTGGTGTGTATGCCACGTTTCTGTCAAATTCCCACTCTTCACCTGGTCACCTGGCAGAATCCAAAGACAGCTCTCAGTAAGAGCTAAAGATAACGCCTTGTTTCCTTTAAGCCTAAGTTTCTGGAATTTACTAAACACTCCCCCAAATACCCAGAAACAAGGAGAAACCATTCTCATTTTAGAACAAAAAGATGCATTTGGAAAGAATAAATACTATTGGTTATTAGAAACAGAGACCATTTTCTTCAGTGGATGCAATAATGTGAGAACTAATTAATTGGTTTAATTTTATGGAAAGATGTATTTGAACATATTTTTCTTCAAGCTGAGGATGGAGGAAAATGTTCTAGCAGAAATAAGGTCAGGGACAAATGTGACCTGAGGCTGGTCTTGGATCCTTGGTCTGAACTTGGATCCTTGGTCTAGGCTGGCAGGAGCTGTTTAGAACATAGGCTCCCTGGAAGCACAAAGTGATTTTCCTCTAACACATGTTCATCCTGGAGCCACATAGCTTTCCTGATTTTTCTGACCACGTTCATGACCCTTAGAACCTGTTTGGCTGCGGGATGTAGCCTTCAACCCTTTACTTTGCTCAAGGAAAGAGGGAGCTCTGTCATCACAAGGATTCCTATGCTTCCCTCAATGAAAAGCATGTGAAGGGCCTCCAGGAGCTAAACACAACATTGATCCAGAAGCAGAATAATGTCAGACAGGCCGGCGTAACTAGCAGAGGTTTCATCCATATTGCTGACCTCGTAATATCCTTTCCTCCCTCACTCCAAATCTTGCTCTCATATTCCTTTCCCTTGGGTTCTCTCTTGGAGGTCAACACCAGGCTGTAGTGGGTCCTGGAATTCCAAAGGGCAAGTTAGGAAGAGAAATAGGAAAAAGAATGTAAAATATTAATCATGTCTTTTGAAGAGGAAGATTCAGTGCCACCCTGGAGTCTTTCCAAAAATTCATTAAAGCTGGAAAATTAAGAGCGTGAATTCTATCAGATGAAGGTAGGAGCAAGGAATCTTGGAGGATGCAGTGTAGAACGTTCCATTAGGAATAGATTCTTTCAGATTAGACTGCAAAATCCAAGGAATTAGGATTTGAGGCTGAAGAATCAATGACAACAATAGTGAGGCGCATGTATGTACATTACTTTATATTTACAAAGTACAGCCACACCCATTATCCCAGGTGACTCTTCCAACCATCTTGTGGTATTTTTAAGCCAGGCACTGTCCCAGAAAAATATCCTGAACTTTGGTGAAATTAAATGACTTCTTAACAATAGCACGCAGAAAGAGTGCCTCTAAATATTCATTACACTTGGTTAGGCCACGGTGCCCAGATATTTGGTCAAACATTGTCCTGGATGTTTCTATGAGGTTTTTAGGGAGATGACATTAACATTTTAATCCAAAGACTTTTAGTAAAGCAGATTTCCCTCCATAAGAGGCATGGTCCCTGTTCAATCCATGAAAGGCCTGTACGAAGAAATACTGCCCTCCCTCAAGCAGAAAAGAACTTTCCAATAGTTGGTCTCCAGGTTCGATACATAACATCCATTGTTTCTGGGTCTCCAGCCTGCCAGCCCACCATGTAAATTTTGAACTGGCCAGCCTTCACAATCGTATCAGCCAATTCTTTAAATACGTCTTTCAGTATACATAGACATGTTGCCTTGGTATTTCTGGAGACCCCAAACACACACTGCCTCTCACTCCCCAGCTAGGAAACAGGCCCTATTATCCAGCTCCATCATTCTTTCATTCTCACGGATGATCAGAGCAGGAAATCTGAATATTCCGCACATTCTGGTTTCCTTTCTGTAGACTCCCCTTCTGAGGTTCTGTTTCTGAGATGGATTCTTTCTAATAATCAATATCATCGGAGATTGTGGATGTGGGCCTTGATAGAAAGGAGAGTTTAAGGCTAACCCTTGGAAACCATGGTGTTGAACAGGCAGAACCTTGCCTGTTAGTAGGTCCCCTTTGATCCTTCTGACTCTCTGCATTGATACTGAAAGGAAAGAAAGTATGAGGAGTCTTCAACTTTGTTCTCACTCACCGCTCTTGGCAAGCTCAGACATTCATTATTCATGAATAATATGCCTTTCTGGATTATGCTAATTAAGCTCAGTTTTTCTTCCTTGTTATTCAGTTTTTAAAAGTGGATAAAATAATGTCCTATTATTCCCTCTTTGGAAACACGCAAGTAACAAAGATTTCCTGTGTACGGTCCCCACTCAGCATTTCCACCAGTAGACCAGTAGTCCTCCACTGAGGAGGAGTGCAGGCATGTAGGTCATCAGAAGGGTCTGAGGTGCATTTCAGTGGATTCTGCTTCTTGGGCAAGATGGGACAGCATCTGACCAGAGCTCAGCCTTACTCTTCAGATCAGCCACACACAGGGAGCATTGTCCTCAAGACATCTAAAATGAAAAGGCTGCTGGTGATCATTGTTGAGGATCTTCTCTATTCAGGGGTCCTGAAATCTTCTAATAAGTCAGTCTATCAGCCCTGAATAAGGTATTTGGAATCTACCATAGGAACCTCTTCCCTATCTACATCTGTGAGTTTTGCATGGAAGTCCACTCACCACTCTAACTTCTGCCCCGCCCAGCTTTTTTCCTTGAAATGATGGTGTTCTACTTCCTGAGTTTTCATCTCAAGAGTCTCTCTGCTCAAACATGACTTAGAAAATAAATAACAACAACAACAAAAGTTTAATTTCTTCTGGGGGTTGGATTTAGGACTTCTTATCTGATTTGGATCTTTTTTCTTCTCAATGTTGATAAAAACAAGAAGAGTCACACCTTAAAAAGGAGGTAGAATAATAAGTCAATACCCTAGAAAGTAAAATTTGAGCTCATCCAGGGACAAAAAGTATGTCCAGGAAAAAAAAAAAAATTAAAGACCCTCAGATGCACATGTCATCAGAAGCATGCTGCATCCATAGGCAACTGGCCATTAGCAACGCACACTCTCCACCAGGGCTCCAGGCCTGGACCAAACAGCTATGCAATTGTCACAGAGGGTTCCTGAGCTAGAAGGGGACAGAGGGGAAATGCAAAGCCCCTATCCAGGCCACTAGATGATCCCCTCATCCTTCTCTTGACCTTAACCATTTTCCAACTCTATCCTTTTGTCATGTTTATATACATATATACATATTCACATTAGTACAATTCTCTGTTTCTTTTACATATAACCCAGATATTATTGGGTTGTCCTCTTGAAGATTTTGGCTTTGAACCTATCAGTTCTGTAGCCCTGAAATTTGCCCTAGAGCTTTTACTAATTCACAAGAATTGACACTCTGAAATCTTCTAGACTAGCTTTGCCACATAAACTATTATATTTTAGCCTTGTAACATCTCAGTCACAGACTTCAGCCTTCCCTTCAAGTGTCACCAAAGCATGTTTTTTTTTTGTTTGTTTGTTTGCTTGCTTTTTGTTTTTTGAGATAGTGTCTCACTCTGTTGCTGGGTAGAGTGCTGTGTCCTCAACATAGCTCATAGCAACCTCAAACTCCTGGGTTACAGTGATCCTCTTGCCTCAGCCTGCCAATTAACTGGGACTAGAGAAAGAAGGCAGCCACAAGACCCAGCTAATTTTTCTATTTTTACTAAAGATGAGGTCTCACCCTTGCTCAAACTGATCTCAACTCCTGAGCTAAAGCAAACAACGCAGTCCCCCAGAGGACTAGGATTTGGGCAGGAGCCACCAGACCTGGCCCAAAAGTATGTTTCTAGCATTAAAAAATTTAAAAAACAAACAAACAAAAAAAAAACATTAGTGAGCAATGTAGCCTATATTGAAGAGTCTCAAGATTCTGCACAGGAAATAAAGGAGCAGAGGATACACTTCCTATCCCACCACCCAGTGTAAATTCTTCTCTCTGTAATGGTTTTTTGTCTGAAGTTCATTTGGTTCTGCTCTGCCCTTGGCCCTTCTGGCTCTCCTGAAGCAGTGCCTCCTCCTGCTGGGGCCTCTTCCCTCTCTCCCAGATCCTCAAATCACTGTGACCACCTCTGCAGTCTGAATTCTCTCTTTCTTCCATAGAGAGTGTCAGCTCTTCCCAGTCACTACAGCAACCAGGAGAGCCAGATACGGCTAGATTTGGAGAGTAAGGCCTAATTTTTAAGGTAGGTGTTGGAACCACCTAGAGTAATATTTTGAGTGTATGTGTGTTAAATCACATCCATAGTTTACTCCTTCTCTGAAGGTTTCTCTGATTTTTCGCATTTACCTGATAGTTTTGCAGAAAAATTCTTGCAATATTTATTAAAAATAATTGATGGAGTCATTATATCATACTCATGCAAGGGGTCTAGTCTATGTGACACTTACAAGAATAGAATGCCCAATGACCTGTGGTGGAGCTAAGGTGGTGACGTTAGTGCTGGGACCATCCAGCCGCAGGAAAACAAGCTCTGGGCCCCCAGTGATTCTGCATCAAGGCAAGTTGTATAATTATTTCATTATATATTATAATGTAATAATAGAAATGAAACACACAGTGAATGTAACGCACTTAAATCACCCCCAAACCATCCCCCACTCACCCTGGTCAGTGGAAAACTTGTCTTCCATGAAACTGGTCACTGGTGCTGAAAAGATTGGGGACCACTGGTCTAGATTGATTCTCTCTGTAGGACAGCAAACTTCATTCTTCTTGTTTTTCCATGTTAATGGCATCCACTCCATAGAACTGATCTGCGATGGGCCATGTCCAGGGCAGACCCCACCGCATATCAGATTTTTCAGAATGACCCTTTCACTCCACACTCTTCTCTCACTTTGAAGCATCGCTTGTTGTGTTAGGTCAGCAGGTTCCATCCAAGTTCTATTTCTCTTCAACATGTTTATATGTTGGAATAAACCTGCCCCAGGGTTTCTTTACTATCTGTTATGTTGACTTGTAGTACTTCTCCCAGATTCTTTATTTCATCTCTGAAAGTCAATTTATAGTTATCATTTTCTACTAGTAGAAACATTTTGTTGCCAGCCTCCTTCAGAAGAGAAACCAGTTGTCAGGTGCAGATACCCATGCTTTGTCTATCAAGTTAACTATCTGGAGAGAATTTTGTGTTTGCATGGAGGTTTTGAACTGTATTTGAAAGTTGCAGCCTACCAACTCTGGGGATGAAGGATGTGCTTCCTGGGTCTTGATTGAAGCAATGGAAATTCCCATTTTGAAAGCTTAAGATAATGAAATGTAAGGCTCTATTATATAGCCTAGTGATAAATATTGCTAAATGACCTTAAACAAAAAAGGAAAAAGACCAAGATTTTGACACTTGAATATATATTTATCAAAATATAGGAATGTTTTCAGAGAAACTTTTTAAATAACTTTTTTTTTTAATAGAAAATCAAGTTTCTTCCTGATGTTACTTTTAAGAAATCATAAGAAAACTTAGCATTTTAGGGCTTTTGTATAACAAAATCACAGTTGAGAAGCAAAAAAAAATTTTTTTAAATCGAATATAACTGGAAATAATATGATCATCCGTATTTTTGCCCTCTGCCTCCCTTCTCCGTGAAAATAATAATAATTAATTGCCCTTATTTCCAGGAAAAACAAATAAGGGAAATTTCAAGAATGGAACAACAACAACAAAAAAAAAAAAAAAAAATAGAAAAATATACCTCAGATCTTGGAAAAGCTCTAAGGAATTTCTACCTTATAAGAAACTCAGATCTAAAAGTTTGTCCAGGACCACTTCCTGTTTTCTTTTCTTTTACCTGGATGTATCCAACCCTCATTGAACTACTACCAGATGGAGGAACTATGGCGGGTACTGAGATATAAAGAAGAATAAGAAAGCTCTGGCCAGAAGAATTCTTCCCCTGAATTATTTCAATTGTCATTACAAAGGATGTAAACCACTTACCAGTTAGCATTCTTTAGGATCTTGCTTTTCCCTGTCTGACATGGACATGACCTTGCTAAGATTAGTTGATACTTGTTTACATGAGTGCTATTAAGTCCGCCCATCTATCCATCAGTCTGTTCATGTCCACCCATCTACTTATCCTATCAGCTGAAGACGCCATTCTGTTGCCTAGGGTGTCAACTTGCCTGATTTATTGGTTGGCCTAGCATAGGCATGTTCAATTATATTACTGTTTCTCATAGTGAATGGTCTTTTGTCCAGAGGGTAAATAATTCTGAGTTATGTTAAATGAGAATCTGGCAAACAGTAGTTTTTATTCTTGTCCCCTTAAGGGTGATCATTTTGTTAAGGTGCTTCCTCTGTCATTTTTTAAAGCTATAAAATGACATTTTAAAATAGTACCATGTAATCAAATCTTCTCAAAATACCAGAAAAGAATTAGCAAACCTCTAAAACTTCAGTCTTTACATTTTTAATGGTTGGTCTCTTAATTAACAGCTCAGAGATCCCACCAGCTGTCAAAATAATTATGCCATCTTCTCACTTAATTTTAATAGGGCCTCAAAAAAATGCCAGCTTTTTTTTTTTTTTTTTTTTTCCATCTCTTGGAGATCTGTTCTTCTTTTCACCTCATTTTTCTCCTAACGTGTTTCAGTACACATTCTAACTCAAGGGGAAATGAAGAGAAGGGCTGAGGGGCGTTGTTTGTTATTTGTTTGTTTTTTTGGTTTATTTTTGTTAAAATGCAAGTGACTTTTGGATGGGGACGGTCTCCAGAATAAAGGGAGCAGCCTTGTTAAAACTTTGAGCTCTGCTCCAACATATCCTAAAATGATTACATTCTGTTTATGTCTGTTCTGGTTAAAAATTATAAGCTGGGTAGTTTAAAGCCAACTCCCATTGACTAATAAAATGGAAAATATTGGGGTAGCCCAGATACTAGGTTTTTGTTAATGTTTCTTTATGAATTACAATGTGAAATGTTCACTATAAGTGACAGTAAACAAAAGTTAGATTAAAAAAATTGCCTGGAGGACATGTGAATCACTGTAATTATGGAATCTGTTTCCGCCTCCAGATAAAGACTACTAATAAATTATAAGCACATTAAATGTAGCTGCTGATACAACACTAAATATTGATATAAAACAAAATTCAGAATCTTTCTTTTTTTTTTTTTTCCAGCCTGAATCTTTAGTCCAGTCTGGCAGCTCTATGTTACTCAGACTTTCATAAGGGAAAATTTTTTTATTTTTTTTTAGATTCAACAACAACAGAAAACTCTGTATCTATCTAATCATAAGACATTATTACAGTTTACAGGAAATAACAAATAAGGCACTACAGTTACAATGAATTCTTGGGGACAGGAGATTTTGTACCATGGTAAGCCCTCCAAAAGATCAACTAATTATATGATAATAACAGTAAAAAAAGAACATGAGCTTGCTGTTGCATTTTTGGTGTTTCATGTAAGCCACAAAATTTAAGCATCTGCTTCTACTTTGCTTCAGGAAATAACATCCGATCCTTTATTTCCAACTGATTACATGCATTCCCGCTCTATGCTTGCCTCCCTAACATACCTCTATCTTGAAAACCTCATGAAAAAGCAAAACACTTTTTGTGATTGGCTGTGCTTTTTACTCTATGCTGAAAATCTAGAAAGTGGTATATAATAAAAGGATCCCCAGTCCGGAAACTGGACAAGCTGGATGTTAGTTCAGTTTCTTCCTCAAGTTAGGTATGAGATCTGGAGAAATTCTTTTACTCTCTCTGTACTTCTATGTTTTCGTTTGTGAAATGAGAATTTCACAACCCTAAGCACAGCACCATAAAATATGACTCTGTAAGCTCTAGCCCTGCACCTCTGAAAATGTTGCCAAGTTCAAATCCTTTGTATCTTCAGCCTTATTTTTTAAGTTTATTTATTTTCTGTGTGACTTCCCCAAGAGACCTAGAAATGGAGTGAAACATGCTGTGGCTAATTAAACTAGATTTTACTTGATCGCAAAGGTTAACCCAGAACAAAAAAAGAATGGTTTTGAGTCAGTTTGCAGATTCCAGTCACTCTCTCTTCTGTGAATCTCTGACTTTTGGCAACCCGGTTTTCTTTGACATGGTTTTCATTTTGGCTCTCTCCTTCATGCCATTTTTCCATAGCCCCATTCCTGGCTGGCTGAGGACCCCCTGTTGGCCATCGTCTACTGCTGAGCCCATGTACATCACCCCACACATGCACCCACTGTCCTAAGAAATCAACTGTGCTCCCTAAAACTGCTCTCCCTGGCTTCCCTCATGTTACCGTCCACCTTGTCTCTTATCATCTAGATTAACACCATCCAGTAGAATTTATGGTAAAGAAGGAAACATTCTATGTTGCCCAATATGGTAACCATTAACCAGATGTGACTATTAAGCTCTTGAAATTGGGCAAGGTGATGGAGAATCTGAGTGTCAATTTTATTTAACTTTAATTACTTTAAATTTAGATAACCACAGGTGGCTAGTGGCTAATTTATTGGGCACTGTGGCTCTAGATTACACCATCATTAGCCGCCCAGCTCTCATTAGATGTTTTACTTTTTACAATATTAATTCAAGGACTTAAACAAACAAACAAAAAAAACGAAGACACGCCCAAGTTTCATCCCCAGATTTCCAATGTCATTGCTCAAAGGGGGACCTAGGCATGAATATTTCAACAATTCTACTGTGTAGCCAGGGTTGATAACTATTGCTCCAGGAAATTCACTCGACTTCCATATCTCAGAACTTGCTTGGTGTTTCTGAAGCCCTGCATAGTAGCCTGGACCCGCCCATTGCTTTTCACTGCTATCTTCCGTTTTCTTCACCAAATGGTAAGTATCTCTTCCTGTTTGGTCCATGGAGTCTTCCACAGCACATGCCAAGTACCAGATAAATGTTTAGTGATTGAATCATTTTCATTTGTTGTTCATATTCCTTTTGTTCATTTGTTTGTTTTTTGAGACAGAGTCTCACTTTGTTGCTCTTGGTAGAATGCTGTGTCATCACAGCTCACAGCAATCTCTAACTCTTGGGTTCAAGCAATTCTCTTGCCTCAGCCTCCCGAGGTAGCTGGGACTATAGGCGCCCACCACAACGCCCAGCTGTTTTTAGAGATGAGGTCTCGCTCTGTCTTAGGCTGGTCTTGAATCCAGGAGCTCAGGCAATCTACCCACCTCAGCCTCCCAAGTGCTGGGATTACAGGCTTATATTCTTGAAATTTAAAAAGCATTTGTAGCTGCTGGGCATGGTGGCTCACACCTATAATCCTAGCATTCTGGGAGGCCAAGGTAGGTGGATTGCTTGAAGTCATGAGTTCGAGACCAGACTGAACAAGAGCAAGACCTCCATCTCTACTAAAAATAGAAAAACTGTGGCAAAAAATTACTTGAGCCCAAGAGTTGGAAGTTCCTGTGAGCTATTATGATGCCATTGCACTCTACTCCGGGCAACAGCTTGAGACTCTGTCTCCAAAAAAAAAAAAAAAAAAGCATTAAAGCATTCATACCTTTTGATTTTACAAATCCTAAATGAAGTTAAACTCATATAGGTTTTTGTTCTGTCTAAAAATCATGTGTTTATTGTACCTAGTCTATTAATAAAATACTTCTATTAAAATACTGCCATTCCACAAGGGCAAAGGCCATTGTCTTTGCTGTATCCCTAGTGCCTGGTACCTAGTCTGACACTTAGAGGCATTGAATTTGTTGAATGAATAACTTAACGAAAGAATAAGTACTTGAACAAATGCATTTAAAATACACAAGCATATTGTCTTGTCCATGAAAAGTGAGCATTCTTTACAAATGTCAAAGATGGACTATCTGTGTCTTGGGGAGACACACATGTGTATATTGCATAATGTATGTGCGTGCACGTGTGCCTGTGTGTGTGAATGCGTGTTGCGTGTGTACATTTGAGATGCACAATGATTCTAAGCATTTTTAAGAGCATCCAACTGCTGAGTATTCCACAGGATCCCTCAGCACCTCTTGGTTCTGCACAGCTGGTAGCTCTGCTTTCCACAGCTCCAGTTCTGGGAAATATGGTATTAATACTGGGTGAACAGATGGCATAGGGTGTGTTACTTAAGACAGTTTTGCCAGGAGGTAAATTTATGCTTTATAAATGTACTTCAAAACTATGCTATTTGATTTAATCACTTAATGCAAAGACAGCTGCATACTATATTTGCCTTAACTGCAGTTATATGGGTTATCTGCCAATCTGTTAATTATAGTATTTTGAAAGACTTCAGGAAAAAAAACAGTAATTATACAGATTGGGGTGGGGGTGGGGGGATTTTTGAAGCCTAAATTCAGACATTCATTCCCAGCTAAAACAAACTTATTGAAGATTTAGAAAACCTGTTAGGAAAGGGGGAGTAGATGAGATCGTTTTCCTTTGAAAGGGACTTGTGTGTGTTCTCACTCTGCACCAGTTGCCACGGGGAACTGCTGGGGAGATGGAGTGGAGTGATGTTCCACCAGGACAGAGCTCCAGCTTACTCTCTGGGGTCCTTTAACAACTGCACTTAAAATTAAAAGAGAGAGGAGGAAGTGAGGAGAAGGTTCAAACATGCCCTTGACTTTCCTCTACTTTCCCATAACCTGCTTGATCCCTGAGCCCTCTCTACCTAAGTTTGCTCTGCTAAACACTTGCAATAGTGATTAAGCAGATTTAATTAATACTGTATCAGGGAAGGGGAATATTTCAAGCTTAGTCTGACAGGTTCCTTTCCTTGCCAAGGACAAAATGCCATAAACTTGTAGGAAAAGTCTGGCCCATTTCCCCTATCCCCTGGGAATATTCATCTTCAATGAATTTCATTGTCATTTTGATTTCCTGTCTGTGGGCAGTACCAGGATAAAAGGATTGAATGAGATCCAAGCTGTAAATCAAAGAATTCTGGAAAAAACATTACAAACTATCTGGTCCTGGCCTCTCATTTGACAAGCAAAGAAACTGAGGATCTAAACTGATTTGCCTTCCCAAGCTGGATAAGGAAAAGTAGGGACTTTGACAAGGGACACTTTTGCACTAACTTAATCCCTTTCACACATATCACATTGCCTGTGACGCCTATAAGGAGAAAGGAAATAAACAGAGAGAGCAATAAGTTTATTTTTCTGTGCTAGTTCAATATTGACTGGCCGTAGCTGCCTGGGGTCAAATGAGAAGCAGGTGATAATAACAGTAATAGGTATCCTCCTTGATGACCCCAGGCCTCCACATTCCTAGCAGCTAGTGTCATCGCATTAAGAACAGTTCCTGGAGTTGAGCATCATGGTCTGAGGGCCATAGCTGCCTACTGTAGCAGGCACTACAGTAAATCCTTTCCCAGTGCTATCTCAATTCAAGCTTCTAGGAACCAATGATGTAATCATCATTTAATGAATTTTACAGACAGGGACACTACCCTTCAGAGGTTGAAGAATTTTGCACAATCGAGTAAGAGAAAGGCATCAAAGCTTAGCACTACAGAAAGTCACCAAACCACAAAGATAGATGAGAGAGAGAGAGAGAGAGAAAGAGAGAGAAGGGAGAGAGGGAGGGAAGGAGGGAGGGAAGGAAGGAAAGATGGAAGGAAGGGAGGGAGGGAGGAAAGGAGAGAGGGAGGGAGGAAGGATCTCCCCATGGCAACCACAAAGCAAAAATTACAGCAGAGACAGAGGCTAACTAATATACTTAAAGTCACACAGTTAATTTCTAGTAGAGTCCCATATTTAGACTTGGACTTACTGAATTAGAAGGCATTGCTTTCCCAAGAAAATACGTTGGCTATTTCCATTAAAAACTGACTAAAAATAGTAATTCTTCCAATTCTCTGAGGCCCTGTTACTGAATCTGGTATTGTCCTGTGGCTTGTTATTCCTAGGCTAATGTCTGTACAGCAATTCATCCCACGAATGTTTCATCTTCGTAGTTGGGCTCTAGGCAATGTCCAGCAAACCTCAGCTGATAAACTGTGCGCAGGCTCGGTCATCAAAGCAGCCATGCAGGGCCCACCTCCTTCTTCACAGGAGGCATCCATTTCCAGACCAGGCCTGGTTATGCTGATTTGCACATGTCTTTGGACCCATAGGAGTAATTAGCTTCTAACTTCTGTTAGGCAGAAAGAGAGTATAATGTCCAGGCTGGCAAGTGGGGGAAGAATTAGAGGGGCAGCCTTGGCTTTTGGTACTTTTCAAATCACACTTCAACAATGATTCTTCTACCAATTTATGAGTTGAAAAGAGATGTACATTTTCAGTGGTCCCTAGATTTCCACTTATTTCAGGCTATTTAGACCAAAATTAGGACAAGGGCAACCTATTTGAGGTTTTGTTATCTCTGCTTTGGGACAAAAGGCAAATATTTTATTAATCTTTTAAAATGCATGCTGATAGGATCACAATTTTCAGATATTTTGTGACCACATTTTTGGTCAATATTCTTTGGTTACTGTTTTCTCTGTTCCTTTTCTGACTTTTTGTAATATGTTTAATTAAAAAAAATTATTAGTCATCTTTGAGTAAAGCAAGTCCATCCTCTACCAGTTAATTAAAGATGCTTCATGCATTGGAGGCCAATATTCTACAATATTCTAAGATAGAAGTTCTTTTTGGTCTGTCTTGAACTGCTTTATGGCACAAGGCCATACACACGTATGTGTGTGTGTGTATGTGTGTGTGTGTGTGTCTTTATAGTATAAAATAACTTCCAAGGAAGGTCTGTCACTATCCTAATTACTCATTTCTGTTGTTCAAAAGAAAGCATTGCTCCTAGGAGGTATGTCAATTCTGGGGATTTCCAGCTGTTCAGTTTTGCAGCCCCACATAGAAAATCTAGGTGAGTCTCGGCATCCTCATTTAACCAGCCCTACATTTGGCAATCCTTTCTTAGATATTGTGATTTAGAAGCTTTTTTTTTTTTTTTTTTTTTTTAAATCTCCTACCGTCATCAAAGATAAAATCTGTGTATGTCTGCCATTATCCTTGTTCCTTTGGAATGATTTTGAAAACAAGGAAGGAAAATTAACTTTATTCTGTCATCTAACAACTGGAAGCCCCCTCTTAATAGATCATTTGTGTTTTTCTCATGTATATTTCATTTAATTTCTAAAAATATACTACATTTTATTTTTAAAAATGGAGGGGAAAACACATCAGACCTATTGAAATATAGGCCACTAATCTTACACCCAAGGAAAAAGGCAATTTAATAGGACAAGTTTTTTAAACAAATGGAGCAGTTACAATTAGATATTCATATGCAAAAATGCGGACATAGACACAGACATCTGTCACCAAAAAAATGAATTATAATTCTATACACAAAATGCAAAACTATAAAACTTCTGGACGGTAACAGTCAAAAATCTAGGTGACCTTGACCTTGCTATGGGTAATATGCTTTTAGATATGACACCAAAAATATTAGAAAATGCAAGAAAAAGCTTTTAAGAAAAACAAGGCACATTCTAGGAGAAAATATTTTCAAAAGATATATCTCATAAAAGACATCTAAAACAGACAAAGAACACTCAAAACTCAACAATAACAAAGACACAACGCAATTTAAAAAATGGGCAAAAGATCTGAACAGACATCTCAAGAAGATATGCATAAGGTAAATAAGCATGTGAAAATATTCCCAACATCACAAGTTACTGGGGAAATCGTAACTTAAAATAACAATGACAAACCAGTGCACACTGATTAGAATGGCTAAAATCTGCAACACAACACTGATGACAGCAAAGGCTGGCAAGGGTGTGGAGTCACAAGAACGCTCATCCATTGCTGGTGAAATGCAAAATGTTCTTCCCACTATGGAGAAGATTCCAGTTTCTTAGGAAACTAAACACTCTTACCCAGCAATCCATCGTTCACATTCCCACCCCTAGGTGCTTACTCAATTGGATTGAAAATCACACAAAACACTATACATGAGTGTTTAGCAACTTTATTTATATTCATTCAAACTGGAAGCAACCAAGATACCCTCGATAGCTGAATGGGTAAACAAACTGTGGTATCTCTTGATAACCATCCAGCCACCAAAACCAGAGAAGAAACATCAATGTCTATTACTAAGTGAAAGGTACCAATCTGAAAAGGCCACATATTCTGGTTCCAGTTGTGTATGACATTCAGAAAAGACAAAGCTATAGAAACAGCAGAAAGATTTGTAGCTGCTAGAAGGAGAGGGAAGAAACGAAGAGGTGAAGTGTGGGGGACTTTTACAGAAATGGAACCATTATTTATGATGCTGTAATAGCAGGTAAACGTCATTACACTTTTGTCAGCATTATGCTTTTTATGTTGGACAATTCCGAAATAAGGTAAACTACGGCCTTCAGTTAATAACTATGCATCAATATTGATTTTTTAATCAAAACAATGCACAATGCAAGATATTAATAATAGGGAAAACTGTGAGTCAAGAGAAGACATAGATGGAAGCTCTGTACTATCTACTCAAATTAAAAAACGTTTTCAATGTCACATTTATTTTGAGATGCTAAATTTTTGGGCAGTATAGTTAGGATTCATGAAATTCTTTGAATACCCCTTTCCAGACCACCTTCATGGGCTGTGGTGCATCTTTTTAGAATATCTTCAATGCTAGAAATAATTTTGATTATTTTTTTCTGAAGTAAGCAAAATTACTGAGGCAACCTAAGTAAAGATTTTTATTTATAAATCTGGCAAATGTAATTTTGGTTCTACAAAACAAAATTAAAATTGTTTATGGCATACCCTATCTGTGAAAGATGTACTCTAAAAAAGGTTATGAGTAATGACAATGTTATCAGCATATTGCATAGTTTCCTTGGGGAACTGGTGGAACATTGCCTTCATTTAGATATTTAGATTATAATAAAATCTTTCAAAAATATTAACCCATTTTTTATGCACACACCTAATGAAAGGATACAGAAGAAAAGAATGGAAAAGAGAGATAATGGGACAAGAATCAAAGACTTTGACAAGAGGAGATAAGATGTCGGGAGAAGAACACTGGGAGATAAACATGGAAGTGAAGCAGAGGGAAGTAATGTTTGTTTATTTATAAGGCATTTTATGCCTGGTGAAGTAACATTATTTTCATCTAAACATTAAGTTTGCAATATGCACGCTAACATTTTTTCCATAAAAAATATAAACAATATTCTGCTAGACGTAGGAAAATAAATTACAGGTATAAGAGAATTTATGGGTGATCTGGCCCACTGTTTATGATGCCCCAAGGGACAAACACATATCTTTTGCTCACAAAAACTCTTCTTTCTCGCAGACTCTGCTCACACAGAGCCACACCTTCTATGCTTTAGGTTGCCCTAGAGTGCCTAAGTCTTCTCACACAAAGACTTCAGACAAATGATTTAGAAATGGATTAATTGAACAAAGGGTGTTACCCAGTACATGCCTGTGGCTGTATGAAACACAAGCTAGGACAGAGTTCAGGATGTAGCTTCTGTTCAAACAACTTAGTCTGTCTTTGCCCAGGAATGATAGAATATTACTGAGAAGAACATTTCTTTTTGAAGAAGGAGAATGGCATTCAGTGATGGAGGCCTATATCCTGCACAGCGTGGCTCAGGATCCAGAGGAAGGCCCCCAACGTAGCTAAGTCCCATTGGATTCTTGTGACTACAAGGAATATTAGTAATTTTGAGTTCTCTGCAAACTACAGAGACCCCATATACTACTGACACTTTCTTCATTAGCCATTAGCTGACTTTTAAAAAAGGTTTCGATGTTTTTTCCCCAACTACATAGTTAATAATCTCAAAGGCAGGAAATGGTATGTCTTACTTTTTTGGCTCATAATACCATACTGTCTAGAATATTGCATGTACTGAAGACATGTTTAATTTTTTAAATTATTGATTTAAATTTTACCTGGATGTTATTTAAATATATGCATTCAAAAGAACACATGGTACAGGTTGTAAATTTGTTATGTTTCCCCTTTTTCTTCTTGAATGTATTATTTGTATCTTAAATTCATTTCAAATTTACATGTTCAAGTAAACATAACTTACTTTCTCTTTTTATTTTCTCCAAGAATGTCACAAATCTTCTCACATTGATATCATATGTTATTTACTGTACACTCTAGGTACACACTCAGATGTGTATGAAGATGGCTCTTATAATGCATAATTATGTAAAATGTTTAAAATTTCTATGTACTCTGAACACTTAGGTGTATTTTTTAATTTTAGATTTGATTCATATTTTGAATTACATATGAATGTATCTAGAAATAAAACATGACATTTGACAAATTAAAATTTATTGAACAATTGCACATCAACAACACAATTCATACATACATTTAAAAAAATCAATCCTAGTTGTAGGCTTTTCACTTCTATCCAAGTTGAAAAAGCTCGTGTTGGACATGGCTTTTGTGGTTAAACAAAAAAACTTTAAAAGTTTTAACAAACTTTTAAGACAAAACAAGAGACTGTTATTTTCAGATAGTGAATGAAAGACCGTGCAGGACTGTGATCCAGGAGGAAAAAAACAACTGAGTAAATTTCCACACTCACCCTGATGACAACAGCCTTGAAAGGTTTTGTTTGTTTGTTTACCTAGACTACCATGCACAGAAGCAGAATCCAAGCAGAGCACAGACAACAAAAATCACATTTGAGTAGATTTATATAGCTGGAATTCTCACGCACATCATTAATTTCAGGAAGACAAGAGCTATGCAGAAAATACTTTGGAAATCTGAATAGGAGTCCTTGAGTGTATTCCTAAATTAAATTGCACATACATAGGATAAAACTCCACAAGGCAAAGAGATACTGGAGTGCTATAAAATGAAGAGTTTCCAGAGCTCACACAGGCCTGGGAAACATTGTTAAAGTTGCCAGAGTGTAGAGTCCTTGTAGGTATTCAGTATTGATCGTAAAATAATTATGCCTTAATAACAGGATTAAACCAACTGTACAATAAAAGCTACTTTCAGTCAGCCTTAATGATGCTTAAAAGCAAGACTCTAAAGATCAAGCTGATGTGTAGTTACTTAAGTACCTGCTAGAACCAAGTTTACCACTTTTTTTTGGCAGTTTTTGGCCAGGGCCAGGTTTGAACCTGCTACCTCCAATATATGGGGCTGGTGCCCTACTCCTTTGAGCCATAGGTGCCACCCAAGTTCACCACATTTTAAAGAAAGAAAAATAAATCAAACATTTACCTATGTGTAAAAATAATCTACATCAAATTTTTGGAGATGGAAATCAGAATGTCACAATGTCAAGCATACAACAAATAATTACTAAACATGCAATGACACAAAACATTATACCCAGTATCCAGGAGGGGAAAAAAGTCACTAGAAACATATCCAGAAATAAAAATGATGATGGAATTAGCAAAGAGCTACAAATGAATTATTATATAACCACTCAAGAATTTTTTAATGTAACACCATAAAAAGAAATGTGAGATATAAAAATATTATTTGTAGCATTAACAAATATAACACCTAAAATAAAATAATCACTGGACATGGTTTATAACAGACACTGCAGAAGAAAAGGCACTAAAATTAAAACAGTAATAGAAACCGAGCAAACTAAAGCACAGAGAAAATATACAAAATGTGCAAACTCAGTGACCTATGGAACATAAAGTGATCTAATGTGCATATAATTGCGGTTCTAGGAAAAGATAGAGTGATAAAAATATTTGCGTAATAATGCTTAATTTTTCCCCAAATATCATGAGATCTCTGGCCTTAACTCATACACACAGTGTAAAACCGAAGAAAACTACATCAAGGCAAACTATAACCTACTTACAGAAAACTAGACTTGAAGATAAATTCTTAAACTACAGGGGGAAAATGGACACGCTACATGTCAGGCGATAAAGAGAATAATTTCAAACTTCTTGACAGAAATTATGCAAGCCAGTTAGTTGTATTAGATTGCCAGTGCTGCTATAACCAAGTACTATAGACTGGGTGGCTTCAACACAGAATTTTATTTCCTCCTAGTTATGGAGGCTAGATATTTTTCTGAGTTGTTTTTCTTTGCTCTTTGGTTTGTAAATGACCATTGTATTAGGGTTCGCCAGAGAAAAAGAACATACATTAGAATAGAATACATTATGTTTGTGTAATGTATATGTAACTTATTATGGATAATACATATTATTGTATAATACATATTATGGATAATACATATTATTAAATGCATATACTTTGTGCATTTTTCCATAACCATATATATTCATGATTTCACACACACACAGACACATAAAATGAGAGATTAGGAACCAAAAGGAGTTAATAACGTAAATCCAAGTTCAAGGGCAGAAGATGAGATGAGATGTCACAGTTCAAGCAGTGAGGCCAGAAAATAGGGGAGAATTCTCTTCCTCTGCCTGTTGGTCCAGGCCCTCAGCAGACCAGCTCATGCCCAACTACTTCACGAAGTCAGTCTACATTACTGAGTCTGCTGATTCAAATGTTAACATGTTAACATCCCAGCCACACTCAGAAACAATATTTAATGTGGGCACCCTGTAGGCTACTCGAGTTGACACTTAAAATTACCCACGATAGTCACCTTTTTCAAGTATCTCCTCATGGTCTTCTTTCTGCATCTTTATTCTATTCTGTAACCTCTTTTTATAAACACTTCAGTCATATAGGATTAGGACCTACCCAGAGGACTTCGTTGTACCTAAATTACCTCTTTGAAGGTCCTAGTCTCTAAATAAAGTAGCATTTTGAAATAGGGGGTGGTTAAGACTCCCACATATGAATTTGAGGAAGAGACAATTCAGCCCATCACACCAGAATACAATTAAATAGCATTTTGAAATAGTGAATAAAAGACTCTGAATTTCTACATATAAAACTAGTAAAAATATCACTACAATAGGAAAGAAAAAAATGTTTTTATACAAACAAAAACTAAGAGAATTTATTACCAGCAGGCCTATACTACAAGAGGTTTTTCAAGAATAAAGAAAATGATACTATATGGAAATGTAGATACGCAAAATTAAAGACTTTGCCTAGCAAATTGTGGTACATGTACACCATGGAATACTATGCAGCCTTAAAGAAAGATGGAGACTTTACCTCTTTCATGTTTACATGGATGGAGCTGGAACTTATTCTTACCAAAGTATCTCAGGAATGGAAGAAAAAGTACCCAATGTACTCAGTCCTACTATGAAGCTAAATTACAGCTTTCACAGGAAGGCTATAACCCAACTATAGCATAAGACTATGGGGAAATGGCCAAGGAAGGGAAAGGGAGGGGGGAGGTTTTAGTAGAGGGAGGGTAATGGGTGGGGCCACATCTGCAGTGCATCTTAGAATGGGTACAGGCGATTGCACTAATGTACACAGCTATGATTTAACAATAAAAAAGTTAAAAAAAAAAATCAAGCCAAGACTAGATGTTGAATATCTATTAAAGTTGCCCAAGCATTCTCACACAGTTATGAATGTGAGGTGGACATAAGTCTAAAAATTGTGGGAAAGCGTAAAGGAGAAAATTGGAATGGGAAGGGAAAAAAAAAAAAAAGGGCATTGAAAAGAAGAGATCAGCTAACTTTATTCATCACAGTAGTGTAATGGTTCAGGGCCTTTCTCCTTTTCAAGAAGTATACCTCAATTAGAGAATGGTTCTGTTAAAGTGTTACCCATTTTTTTTTCCTGGAGTTCTAACTCAATACTTCACAGTAATTCAAAGATATTTTCTCTCTATTCTTCCTAAATGTCTGATGTAAACACTCCATTAGGGGTCAGCAAACTGCAACCCTCGAGTTACACCTGTTTTGTAAATGAAGTTTTCTTGGCACATAACCAGACTCATTTGTTTGGTATTGTTTATGGCTTCTTTTGAAAGGCAATGGAAGAACTTCGGCAGAAATATTATGAACACAAAGTTGAAAATATTTACTTTCCAGGCTTAATAAAAGGAGTTTGCAGACTCCTGGCTTAAATACTATGAAGTACTTCCAAGTTTGTGGTGGGCGTTCTAACTTCTGAAAACTTTATGGAAATTTTTATTCTCATACATTTCTCTTATCTGCTAGCTGGTTAGAGGACCTGATTTTAAAAGGACAACTGAGAGGATCCCTAATTCTATTATTTCAATGAAGTTGAGAATCTGCTCTGTAGAAACTTTCTACGAAGATTTCCTTGAACAGAATCCACTTATTGCGAACACAGTTAAGGTTTTTCAAATTTTACTTCCCTCATTTTGAAACATTTACAGCATTAAATAAAGAATTTGTTGAACAAGAAGTGCTGGGAAACCTGGCTATCTTGAGCCATTAACTACAAACAGCAAAAACCACTTCTACCTGAGCAAACTCTGCTTCAATAAAGAAGTCTGACTTTAGCCACAAACCACTGATTTTCTTGTTCTAGCAAAAATAAAAGATAAGAAAAGAAGAAAGTCAAAACAGCATGTATCTTACATGGTTTGTTGCTAGATCTTTTTAGCCATAAAAATCCTAGGTGGAAACTTAAAGGGAAAAAAATAAGGTAAAAAGAGTAAAATAATGGGATATAAAAATCATAGCAGAGAGAGAAGGTATTAATTGCTTTTATTGCTCTTACCTGGATTCTTCTAAAGAGTCACATTAAGTGGTAGAATGAGGAGGCACAGCGAGGCTGGACTTTGTGTTTTGCTTTGCCTGAATTCATAGTGTGGCTTTATACATTGCTCTGAAAGAAAAACCAATTGGAAAAACTTTTGAAAACATCTTCATACATACCTCAGTGGTATCACAGCTTTCCAGCTCATGCAGACTGGATGCTAATGGCTCAATATAGCATGTGACAGCATGTATGGTCTCATAATTTACCGTCAGTCAATCTGTACTTGTCTGTATATGGCGAACTGCCATCAAGTTTAATCACCAGTTCTGTCAGGGTGACAGAAGGGTGGTTACATTCCCAGATGTTGACTAACAGTAAGGACTGATTGTCTTCCAGATGTGTTAGGTTCCTACACATCTCTGTCAACTCCAAGACAGTATGTGAATGTTGTCTAAACCAATATCCCCAGACAGATCTCTTCCAGACGTCTCTCTGGCAGAAATGCCCCTTTTTCTGGAGAAATCAAGTTGAGCCTTGGTTTCCATAAACATTAAAGAGCTTGAAGCACCACTCTCCTGCCAGTCACCAGTTGGTTTTATAAAAATGAAAAATAGATGCAAATTAGCAATGGGTGATAACCTAGTCCCATCAGTCCAGTACCTCGTATAAGTAAGACCTTAGTGACATTACAAACTAAAAAGTCATCAACCCTGAGACTTAAATCCAAACAAATTAATATTGGCATCAGAGATAGACATAGTGAGTTAAATAAAATAAGCTTCTCGAAACTGTGTGGAAGTAGGTTGGACCTGGATACTTCATAAAATATTGATCATGTTTTATTTAGTAATCACTTGTCTATTTCCATTTCCCTTTGAATTTTTTGATTCCAGACAAGAGTATAAATTAACTTAATAGATGATGCTTGCACAGTCCCAAATCAGACAAGAAGTTTGGAGAGAGCTCAGCATCTGTAACTCAGCAGGTAGAGCACCAGCCACATATACCAGAGCTGGCAGGTTTGAATCCAGCCCAGGCCTGCCAAATGACAATGACAACTACAACCAAAAAATAGCCGGGTGTTATGGTGGGCACCTGTAGTCCCAGCTGCTCTGGAGGCCAAGATAAGAGAATCACTCAAGCCCAAGAGTCAGAGGTTACTGTGAGCTGTGACGCCACAGCACTCTACCCAGGGTGACATAATAAGACTCTGTCTCAAAAAAAAAAAAAAAAAAAAAAGTTTGGAGAGGTTTCAGCTAAATATCCAACCTTCTAAATATTTATTAAAACCTGGTTAAAACTCTGGGCCTTTGCAAATCCTCAATTTTTGATAAATAAGATATTTCACCAAGACAACAGAAGCATTCTAAGCATAAAACAAAGCTTGGAATTATCTCATAGCAAATTTTCAAGAGTTTTTCCTTTTCCAATGGAGGAAGTCATTTGGCTTTTATTCTGTGCTGTCCAGTTTTTATTTCCATCAAAATGGAAGTGGCTGGAAGATTATTTGGTAACTACAGTTATAGATTGTCAATAAAAACTCAAAGAACATATGTTACAAACAATTTTTCACTTTAACAAATGAACTACATTTACTCTGTGATGCAAAACATCTGGCTGGACAGTGAATGCCTCAATCAATTATTAGACCTTTCCTAACATTCTGGATATCTAGATAATTGGCCAATTTCTCCATTTTGATCAAGACATTAGGCATCAAACAGACAGTCCCTTATTGTGAACTGACTTCTCGTAGCCCTCAAAGAAAGGGTTTTTAAACTGTGCTAGGTTTGGGTCCAAAGCATTCTTCTCACTCTATTTTGTATTAACACAGAGTTACAGCAGTCATCAGAATATCATTATGGGATGCTAACATCTATAGATTTTGTATAGAAATGCCACGTTATTGAAAAAAGCATCAAAAAGCACAGTTTAGAAGAAGATGTCCAAGAACACATACATTAATTAAAAAGAAAGAAAGAAAGAAATCAAAAGCCCACATATTCTTTGCCAAAACTTTTGCTCCCTGATGTAAGGGGCTCTTCTAAATTCACTTGAGCAGCTTCTTTGTCAAACTACTTGATTTAACTCAGAGGCAGTACAGGGAGAGAGGAATAGGGAAAAGGAAAAAGAGAAAAATTACAAAATTATGGAACTAGATTATTCTCTAAATTGGTGATTTCCATAAAGGTGTGATCCATAAGGGTGTTTCAGTAGCCAACACTGGGGAGAGTGTAGGCCAGAGAGAGCCTATGGTTTGTTCTCAGCAGCTCTACTTTTCTCTGTTTTACACATGTATATGAACATTCCATATAAGGCTTCACATGATAAAAGGGGGTGTCTGCGGATGACATTTTGAAAGTGGTCTTTGAAGTACAGCCCCCAGGTCAACAGCACAGCACACTTGGGGACTTGTTAGAATAGCAAATTTTCAGTCACCCCACTCTTGATTTACAGAATCAGGAATTCTGAGGTCGGGCCCAGCAATTTGGGTTTTAACAAGCCCCTCAAACGTTTTCTTAAACATCCTTTCTTTTATTTATTTCAGATGAATACGAGGGCACAAATGATGAAGTCACATGATTTGTGTTTCTTAGGTAAAGTTCAAGTTGTATTTGAGCCCTTCTCTAAGTGAGTGTGCTGATACCTTTACATTGTGCACTTTAGGCGCGAGCTTACCAATCAGAATTAAAAATCATTTTATCTTCAAACAGTTTGAGGTGTGCTGCAGTTTGAGAACCACTGCATTGTAAGATCCCCAGGCATCACCTCCTTCCAGAAGCCTCCGGTGACCAAACGTTTCACCTCTGTCCCACCCCAGCCCCACACACTTACAGACATGCTCACCTAGATGCTGGGCTGCCGGGTGTCCTTCTGGGTTTACATCCACCAGAGTGTGCACCATGCTTTTTGTGTTATTATTTCATTATGTGTCAACCTCTCCTATGACCATAAAAACTCATCAAAAACATAGAGCATAAGATACTCTCTTCCATTCCTAGCATATGGCATAATGGCTGAGAAAAAAATAGATATTCAACATTTGTTAAATGAATTATAAATACACTGATATTTGTATATTTGATTTATTTGTATTATGCCTTTTTCAAAGAAGGGATTTGAAGTCTTACATGCTCATATAAAAGGTCTGACAATTAAGTTCACAAACTTAATTGCATCACAAACTTGCCACCATGCATTTATATTGGCAGCATCGTACAAACAGCTTGGTAAGATTTCATAATCTTGGTATATCAGTTTCTTACAATGATGTTTGTGTCAACATGTGGTGGTAACTTGCCAACTAGTATTCATTATTATTGAGTGGTCTTAAAAGGATTAAATATTTTTCTGAGAGGAGAGAAAGCATCACTGATGAAGAGAGGTCAGGGTGGCCAGTAACAAGCAGAACTGACTAGGAGTCATCTTTCTACCTCCGTTAATGTATGCAGCACCCAGTGGCTACGCTCATCACCACTGAGTCTTTTTCAAGCAATTTTCATATTCCCAGGCTTCTTCTGAAAGTGAACTATTCATCAGGTTACTGAGCCACCTCTCACTTAGGGATGGTCATTTCTTCAAAAAGTAAAGACCAGAGAACTTCCTTTTCCAAAAATAGATAGATGAGAGTCAGTGTTATTAAAGAAATCCTTTACATGATTTTCATGCTCTTTTTATCATAACTCACAGTAAATTAATAAATTTTCCTTTTTTGCCTTAATAAAGATATATATTGAGAGAGACATATACATATATGCTTTCAGAAGCCACTCATTCATGTTCCATGATTACACTTTGGTATTATATCTTCATTATGTATTATTGCATTGCACCAAGAGAAAATGCTTGAGATACACTAAGTAAATGTCATGACCCCCCCCCATTCAGTTGCAAACTCCAGTTTAAATGATATGTACTATACTAAAGTATAGTATACTATACTATATAACGTGTCAAATGATTTTTAATTATTTTTATTTATTATTAAATAATAGCTGTGTACATTAATGCAATCATGGGGCACCATGCACTGGTTTTATATACCATTTGACATATTTTCATCACACTGGTTAACATAGCCTTCCTGGCATTTTCTTAGTTATTGTGTTAAGACATTTATATTCTACACTTA
>CAUYPK010004715.1:0-22748 GCA_963574355.1 Loris lydekkerianus
AAGAGCAAAGAGAGGGAAGGAGGGAGGAGGAGGGTCCTCAGTGTGTGCCACACCTTCTGGGGGCAAGACAGGATTGTAAGAGGGACTTTACCTAACAAATGCAATTAGTGTAACCTGGCTTATTGTACCCTCAATGAATCCCCAACAACAACAACAAAAACAAACAAAAAAAAGAATCACTGGCTGTTACACATTCTGACTGGGCTCTAATATATACAGTGAATCATGTATATTTTATATGTCTGATATTACAATATTAATCATTGCAATAATTGGTAATAGCCATGGTGTAAATATGTCTACAAAGTTCCATAAGGCTGTGCAAATGGGATCCCATAAAGTCTTAGAGAAGAAAGAGGCAAAGGTGCATGTACATTAGGAGGTTTACACTGGAGTCATATGAATTTTTTTTTTTTGTTTGGTTTTTTTTTTTAGAGACAGAGTTTCACTTTGTCACCCTTGGTAGAGTTCCATGGCATTGCAGCTCACAGCAACCTCCAACTCCTGGGCTTAGGCGGTTCTTTTGCCTCAGCCTCCCGAGTAGCTGGGCCAACAGGTGTCCTCCACAATGCCTGGCTATTTTTTGTTGCAGTTTGGTCGGGGCCAGGTTCAAACCTGCCACCCTTGGTATATGGGGCCGGTGCCCTACCCACTGAGCCACAGGTGCTGCCCTGGAGTCATATGTTTTGAACTCAAATCTGGAGATTAACACTAATAGCTGTGTGACTGCATAAAATGTAAATTCTCTTAGCCGTATTTATTCATCTAATAAATGGACCTTTGAAATGATAATATAAAATAATGTAAGAAAATTGCTTAGTATACTTTCAAGCATAAAATAAAACTTTCATAGAAGCCAATTCTTACCTTTATATAAATTCAGGGAAAATATAACTATATGTATATATTCATGATATAGAAATTGAAATTCATGATAAGATCATCATAGAATGGGCTTAGTTGATAAAGCCTTCCTATATAAAGAATGTTTGTATATTTACCAGCAATATATGAACTCAACAATTCCCATACAAACTCCCAGAAATGACATAAAGTCTGAATTACTAGACATTGAAGACTCTATGGATGTTTGGAGATGACCAGGGAGTGGATGTTGAGAAATTATTTAATGGGTAGAATATATATTATTTGAGTTATGGATACAGTAAAAGCTTAGAATTCTATGCAATGTATCTAACAAAACTGTAACAAAATTGCACTTGAACCCTTTATATTTATACAAAATTTTTTTTAAAAAGGGAAAAAAATGACAAAAGGAAAAGAATAATAACATGTTGCCTGCAGGGGCTCAGCAGTTTGTACAAGTGTTTGCCCTTTTATAATGCCAGTTAGATGAAAATATTTCAAATGGTATATAAAACAAGCACAGCATACCCCATAATTGCATTAATGTATACAGCTATGATTTAATAAAAAAAATTTAAAAAGAAGAAAAAAAGTCTATTTTATCACAATAAATAATAAAAATTTAGTTTCTAGAAAGATATTTAAGCATGAAAGATTAACAAGTGTTCTTTGACTTAGCTTTTTATAATCACCTTTGATTATATAGTATTAACTATACTTTAAGACTGAGATAAACGAGTTTAATTTATGGGTTTTACTTTCTGTTTTATATTCTACCTTAAAAGCCATTCACATATTCTACCTATTTCTCCTAAAATACTCAAAAGCCATTTTAAATTAAAACATACTGTTTCCCATATGATCAGTCAATTCCCTACTTTCCTGTTTGAGTGGTCACCTGGCTGTTTAATAACAGCATTGGAGATGAAGGCAGACAGCTTTATTTCTTGGTCTATAATCATTATTAAAGTATTTTCTACTAAGTACAAAGATTAGGTTTCTTATAACATCATTCACCAATCTAAACTACATAACATTTTTCAATTTGTCATTATTACCAACTTAAAAGCTCACATTTCTCTAAAGATTAACATTGACTCAATCCTAAAATTGAAATATTTATCACAGATATTACCACAGAGAACTTCTCACCTAGTTTTACTCTTTTCATCTAATTATCTATCTTCATAAGATAGGTAACATATATTTTTATCTATGGTAGAACGGTCTGAGTAAGGAAGACTACATTAGTATTGTGTGACTTTGGTTTAAAAAAAAAACTTTATTTTGTAGCAAAATTCCATTCAAATTATAATCTTCAAATCTTCTTCCCGGTAACATTGTTACATACAATTTTAAATCCACCACACTATTAATAAAATATGCCAGACCACTAGCCTCATTCACATATTAGTTCTCTACTGCCAAATAGGCATATACTTTGAAGATAGCAGTGAGTCGTATTCAACTTTTTGCAAATAGTGTTCCTTTATATTTTATAATGCTAAAGTGCAAACACATTATTACTTTGGGTCATCAATTATCTGCCTCTTCTCAGAGCTTAATTTTTATGATATACTTTTATTTTCTCATTTGTCATTAATTTGCCAAAAAAGCTCACTTGTTTACTGCAGTACAGTGAAGGGGGGAAATAGGTAAAGCATTCAGGCTTTGGCGTCAGACAAACCCAGGTTCAATCACAAGTTCTGCTACTCTTGAATGGTTTCACTCACGGCATTTGACTTCCCTCAATCTCAGTTTTCTATGCTCGATGTTAGATAAATAAGAGTTAATTTTTAATATTACTACAAATACAAAGCAAATTTTCACCAAATGTGTTTATTTGGTAGGCCAGTCTTGTAAAGTTTTATTAAGAGAAATAAAAGAAAGAATGGTTACAATGCTGAAGGAATGGGGTAAAGGATGAGCTTTTAATAAATATCACTTCTACTATTACATCTGATGGTCCTGCAGCTTTAAACTTGTCATTGAATCAATGGCCAGTGTGTGTGTGTGTGTGTGTGTGTGTGTGTGTGTGTGTGTGTATGTATGTGTGTGTGAGAGAGAGAGATTAATTACAATCTAACTTTACATGACATACCCTCCATGTTCTCATTGAGTTCTATTCTCTGCCCCCCACAATGGAATTATCATTTTCATGACCTGCTCTTTCCTCATGTTGTTTCTCAACCTATTATGTTTTCTTTACCATATTTTTTGTTAATGAATCAAAGGAAAAGAAAAAAGAATAAATAGAGGATTCCATTGAGGACACTGTCATTGTATATATGTTATAATTCATATGAGATTGGGTAGAAAATAACTTAGAGAAAGTAACAGAGATTGCAGATAAAGAAGCTATGCAGACCTATGTGTAAAATATAAAATAAAGATGTTGAGGCTTGGATCAAGTTCATGGCAATCAAAAAGAAAAGGTTATAACCTAAGAGTGATTTCTAATAAAGGATAAATAAAATTGCTGACTGATCAGATTTGTTTAGTTCATATTTTAAAGCATTATAAGTATGTGGTGAGTAAGAATAAGCAAAGATAATGGTAAAAAAATAAACATCATTTGTCTTCTACAAATGCTGTTTTAAATCCTTTAGAACAGGTGCAAGGGGTGTGTGCTCGTGAGTGTGTGTGTATATGTGTGGTGATGAAGAAAAAAAAGAAACATGCCCAATGTGGACATTGAATTAAAATAGATTTAGGAGTATCAGGAGAATAGAATGGCTCCTGTTGTTAATGAACACACATAGTTACCAACAATAATTTATTAGGTATCTGTTCTATTCTAGGCATTGATAAAGACTAAATATATAGTGGCAAATAAGGTAAAATATATGCTGGCTTCATCATTCTCATAATCAGACAGGAAAACTGGAAAAGACAAACCAAAGATGAGGTAACAAATTTATGGAGGCAACTGGGAAAGATAAACCAACAAACAAATGCTGCAAATTCACATAGGAATATTAACTACATATGGATATGTCCATAGATTAAAATTGATAGGAGAAAATAGGGTCTCCATATGCCTGTCCCAAATGAACTGTATATCAGCATATATAGATGTTTAACAGATGTTTACAATTCATTACCAGAGATTATCAAATTTTATCTAAAACTCAGACTGGGCAGCTTCACACAGTGGCACATGTAAGACAATTGAACATGTGAGTGTGAACTGTGCTGTCTTGTCAACCTCTGCCCATGGCCTCTTGGCTAGTCTCCATCTTCAGGCCTGAAGACGAGTGAGTTAAATTTGCATGCACCCATTATGAAACATCATTTAATTACAAAAAATACATTAATTAACTGATTATACTTAGGGAAGGTAGAATATGCCACCCCAAAACATGCCACTTTGGTAGAAAGATTATTTTGAACTTAGCGGGGCATGGTGTTTCATGCCTGTAACCCTAACTAACACTTTGGGAGGCTGACACGGGTGGAATGCTGAGCTTGGGAATTTGAGACCAGCCTGAATAAGAACAAGACCCTTCTCTAACTAAAAATAGAAAAATTAGCCAGGCGTTGTGGCGGGCGCCTATAGTCCTAGCTTCTTGGGAGACTCAGGCAGGAGGGTCACTTGAGCCAAGAGTCAGAGGTTGCTGCATGGCACTTCACCCAGGTGGACAGGGTGAGACTCTGTCTCAAAAAAAACAAACAAACAAGATTATTTTTAACTAAAGTTACTTGAAAAACAGCAGGTAGAAAAAAAAGACACTTTGATTTGCTCCCTTTCCTTCCTGAAAGAAGGGGATAAATCCTCTTCTATGCCAGGAGAAAAGGAACGTTCTTACCACCAGGGACCATGAATCCAGGCTGAGAGAAACTGGTTCAGACAAATCGTATAAAATAGCCCTTATCTTCTTACTTCTCTACAATTAACCACATGGATTAACTCCTTGCAACCCCAAGGCCCCTTGCATTATTTCATTTTCATAATTTCCTAGCCTTTGTTTAACTCAATATATAAGTGTCTGATTTTAATCACTTTTGGGGTCTCCATTTCCTTATGAGGCTTACTAGTCATGTAAAACTTATTTTAAATACATTTGCATGCTTTTCTCCGGATAGTCTGCTTTAAGTCAATTTAACCCTCAAATTCTGCTGAAAATTCCAAGAGTGTAGAGATAAAATTTTGCCTGTTCCCCATACTATCATACATTCATACTTTAAATGGTTGCTGACTATTTCAAATTTCTATTTATATTCAGAACAAGGAATGGTTTTATGTCCTAGGACAATCTTTTCCTTAATACTATGTAGGATAGGGTTACTGTATTTTTTTAACTACTGTTGACTGTGGTGTTGATTGCCACATTTTTTTTTTTTTTTTTATTTCAGGTTACATTAGCTTGCAAATATCAAAGCAATGCAGATAAGCTATAACCTTAAAAAGAATGGTACCTATCATCAACCTTCTCAAATCAAGTATTTCAAGATATTATAAATCAATTTATTAAACTGCCTTCTAGTATTTTCCTATTATTACTCTATAGCTTTTCCACAGCATTTATTTACTAATTTTGACTACAGGTTGGTTATGCCTTAAACTACTTTTCACGTACTGTTTCAACATTTTTGCATTTGAATTCAGATTAAACTAGTGCTAAGGCCATGTGAAAATCAATATCTAATATATTTCTGAATGTAGTCCTCAGCGTTTTTATCTTGAATTAAAACAACTTGCAGTGTTCACAGCTCCACCTTTAATCAAGTGTAACCATAAACTACAAAGAATTGAAAATGAAATGAGTATAAGACATTTCACACTCCAAGCAGTCAGACGATAATAAGTTTCCACCTGTTAACATATTAATAACAGTGTTAAAGAGTGCAATGTGCCAGAGGTATTACAAGTCTGTGCAATTTTACATGTGTCAAGAAATGGTTTGCTTGTTAGAAACTGGTTAGAGTATCAAAGCAGAGTGAATTCCATGGGGGAAGCTGGTTGCATAATAAGGAAAAGGGGGGAAATCTTTATTTCTTGAGTTATTTAAAATAACCTATGAAAAGCACTGGATAATATAGCAAGAAAGATTGGCCTCTGGAGGTATTAGATGACCGACGGTAATAGATCATTTCCATCCCCAAAGTCTGTAATTAACATGTCATAATTTTGAAAGATTCATTCAGGAGGAGAGAGGCACTGAATACTAATAAAAAGAGATAAGGCCCGGCGTAAAGGACATCCAATACCACGATTTGGGTAACAAGTCCAGGCAGAGCTTATGGTTAGACCATTTCATGATAGTAAGAGAGTGTTAAAGCATATTGCTAAGATTATTTTCTTTCTTCTTAGAAATGATTTCCTCTGAAGGACTCATTGAAAAGTGTTTTGGAACTAGACTGAAAATCTGAAAATGAAAAAAACAAAGCAGGCCAAATGTAATTATATACTTTACTTACAATTATTGAAACTAATATTAGTGCCTAATAAAGCCCAACGCCAAAATGAAAGTGCACCAGTGTTCCCATGTGGAAATCAAAAACAAAACAAAACATCCAGCAAAAGAACATCAATGAATTCTAAGTTAATGTTTAAATTGATCTATGGCACATTCTTTTTTGTTTATTTACTTTTCTAGATGTAATAAGATTTAGAAATGCCACTTTCCAATATATGTGTTGAAGGAGGTGAGTTTCAGAAGCATTTAGTTTGCAACAGAACTGTACATTTCCAGTGCACATTTTGTTCTGAGACTCTGTAGAGAACAAAAGAAAAAAGCAAAAGCCAAATATTGGTAATTTCCAAAGAAAGAAAAAAATCCATAAAGGGAAGCTAATTTTCAGAAAGCATTAGTTAAAAGTTGGAACAATTGTATTTAGAATATTCTTAAACATTTTTACTTGCCATAAGTTTCCAAAATGATAGCTTGACATAATTACATACTTTTTTTTTCCCTCGACGAATCCTAAGAATAACAGCAATCTCAAGCAGTCCTCAAAGTGCTCATCTCTTGGTTGATTACCCAGTGATTACATATGTGGGCTATTAGTTGTTTCTAATTAATATAAAAACTTGCATTTCTTGATGAATGAGAAATCAAGCTAGTTAGGCATTGTGGCAGTGTTTTTTTTATTTAATATTTTATCCTCCAGAATAATTTGAAAATTGTGTAAAATCACGGGTATGGGTAAAATCATGTAACAGGAAAGCAAATTAGCACAGTAAACAGTTCTTTCTTTCTTTTTTTATACAAATAGGAAAATATTTTAGAAAAACAGTTAAGAAATTGTTGTTCAAAATTACCCTGGTTTTCTCCAAAACAGAAAGGTGCCCTTAACCGGCCTCCTGTTGTGAAGCAAGACTGAACCTAAACTCTGCTGAACCAATATTAGTCAATCCCAAGAGCCTGGGGGGAAGACTCTCACAGCAACCAGATAATCAAGGAGGCTCCAAAGCAGTCATTATACTAACCACATGCAGGGAAGAGCCACATAGGAGCATTTTGATTATTTATTTAGCATACCAGGTTTCACAATTTAGATTGAGAAGAACTAATGGAGGCATGCTAGTGGCATCTCTGCCATAGAATCCTGAAAATTTGTAGTTTATGTTTCCTACTGAGCAAAAACAGGAAGTATGTTCTTCAAGCAACTACAAATAGTTCATTTAAAGCCAAGTGTAGAAAATGGACATGCATCTCTATGTCTAAGTACATATTTGTGCATATGGATAGACACATAGATTAATTTTAGCTGGGTTTACAAGAACCACAAACAACCTGTGCAAATATATGAATGACAATAGTTCAGTGTTCATAAA
The DNA here is from genome assembly GCA_963574355.1 of Loris lydekkerianus. Taxonomy (NCBI): domain Eukaryota; kingdom Metazoa; phylum Chordata; class Mammalia; order Primates; family Lorisidae; genus Loris; species Loris lydekkerianus. The sequence goes on from CAUYPK010004715.1 coordinate 7,649, forward strand.
GAGAGTCATACATAAGTTAATTATTTGAATCATGTACCTTCTCAAATGGTGTTCTGCTGGACAGGACTGCATATAAAACTGTTGTGAAGCAAAAGGTGTCCCATATATAAATAAAAATGGGAAGTTCTGCTTGCTTTCAAAAATATACAGTGCTGTGGATTATCTCGTTAAGGTTCAAGTGATATAGCATAAGGGGGTAGAAGACCCTCTTTTTGAAGCATGCATTGTAATGCTTCAAAAAGGTCTGAGAAGCTTTACCTAATCAATGACAGAGTCCACGATGCCTAAGTAAGGTCAGGAAAACTAGCAATTTGCTGAAGCTAAGAAAAAGAGTGTATTTGCTCCTGTTCGAATAAAGTAAATAAATGTGTTTCATTTTTTTTTTTTTTAAGAAAGAATGTTATTCATTCTAAAAGAAGTCAAAAATAAAACCCTTAGTTTATACTAAAGTTTTCTTTATAAACCACTATTTCTGGCCAGCATGGTGGCTCACGCTTCTAATCCCAGTACTCTAGAAGGCTGATGAGTTCAAGACTAGCCTGAACATAAATGAGACCCCTATCTCTACTAAAAATAGAAAACACTAGCCCAGTGTGGTGATGCCTGCTTATGGGGCCAGCTACTGGGAAGGCTGATGCAAGAGAAACGCTCAAGCCCAGTAGACTGAGTTTCTATAAGCTCTGATACCATGGCACTCTACCAAGGGCAGAATGAGACTCTGTCTCAAAATAACAACAACAACAACAAACCACAAACACACATACACACCCCCAAACAGAATTTCTCATAAAAGGTTGGCAAAATAGTACAAACGCCATTGCTTTATTTTTTTCCTTTATTGTACCTAGCTGAAAAACTAATGTCTAAAAATTGTATAGGACAAAGATATAAAACATGACAAATCATTTTAAAAAAGAAAAAAAAGCAGGGATTCAAATTGATTTCTCTCCTAAGTCTCCCCCCAGATGAAATAGCCTCTGCAAAGTTAATTTTAAACTACATCATTTGTAATTATTGCAAATATGTTTTGCTTAAATCAGAGTAATATTAATAATATATAACCAGTGTATGTGATTCATTCTGTATACAAAACCTGAAACGTCACTCAGATCATAGTATTTCTGTATCATTATATCGAGACTATAATTCGAACTCATTGCTGTCATGAAAGAGCTCTTTGTGAACTGAACTTTGTTGGCTTTTTTGGTATTGTATTCTCCTCTTTCTTGCTCTTTAGGATTCAACAACATGGTTTTATAATTTGTTCTCAGAAATGACAGGCTTAGTCCTACTACACAGTGTCTGCACTCACTATTCGCTCTGCCTCGAAAGCTTCTTTTAGTGCAGGTTTCAGCTCACATAATAGTCACATGTCAAAAAGGACTTTATTAACCACAATATCGAAAGAAACAGAGCTACAAGCATTGTCACTGTACACGATTTTATCATAGACCTTATCACTGTCCAAAATGATCTTATTTATTTATTTGTATCTCTCCTCCAGAATATAAACTGTACAAGAAGAGGCAAATTGTCTGTCTTATTCATAGTCCTACCGCCAGTACTCAGAAAAACACCTGGCTCATAAAATATACTCAATGAATATTTTGGAAATAAAAGAATCAATGTGAATTAATGTGTCATGAAAGTATAAATATAAATTAATTTTAAAACTTCTGAAATGCATGTAATGAAATAGCAATCTAGACTAAGTACATTTTTTATACCAAATGCTAAGATATACAGTTAATATTAAAAAGATAATTTTATTCTTCATTTAAATTATAAAAGCTTTTTCTCATAGAAGTTCATGTAATTTATGGCCGTAATAAAAATCCAATTTTTCCTTAATCATTTGTATTTGTAGGTGTTGTTTTGTTAATGGAACTAAATGTAATTAATGAAGTATGCTTATCGTATTTCTTATTTCTACATAAGAAATACGATTTACAAATCAACATTTGTGTTTTAGGAATACGTTAAGATAGATGTAGTGGATACACATTAAATGCATATGAATAAAACAGAAAGTGGCTTGAGTCCTAGAGAGAATTAAGTTGTATCTTGATAGGTCGGCAAAGACTCATTGCATCATATTGCCAATGATACGTTAATATTTTTTGTATATTACATTATTTTTCTCCTAATGTAGAATTCTAAAATTTCCATTGTATATCAAACTCTAGTTACATAATAGGACTTTTTCAATCTTGAATGTCACTATTTTACGCCCGTGCCAGCCACTTACAACATTCTATATGGTATAAGTTTGAATTTCAAGGATAAAGCTGTTGTGGATAGTGATGTAAATAAACAATCAAATAAAAAGACCTTCAAATGATTCTGAAGCATATTAAAATTTTAGATGTCATGAGAAAAATTATGTTTAAATCATCAAAACACAATAGACAAATTTCTATAGATTACTATAGATGTTTTTATTTGATTATCTTCCTACAGTAGCTAACATGTTTAATTTAAAATAATTATCACTAAAAGATTTCAAAAGGTAGGAAATAATATTTTGCATGGGTTTCTGTACTCGATTATATTTTCCTATAATATTTTTCTGGGCAACTGTAATATCATGAATTTCAATAAACTTGTTCACTGCTCCTCAAGACTTTACTACACTGCAAATGATCCTTTTAATGAAATTTTAACCACCTCTGAGTGGTAATCATAAGAAACAGTTTGAAACTGCCATTCATTATATTTTTGATAAGCTTATAATACATCAAGTTAACTAGAGTTGACATCTGCTACCACTTCTTCAAGAAAAGATGTTTTCATCTAAAAATTAGATATTGATTCTTCTTTAAATACAGACTAATGACTCTTGTGTAGCTACTGTATATATAGTCGTGATACATATACCTCTCAAATTCAGGCAAAAATAAAGCTATCTCTCCCATTTTCTAAACAAAAATAAAATTTTATTAATGGCTCAGTACTGCACTTTTAATGGTAGTTTGAAAGATGAAAACATATTGAAAATTACAAAGTATAGATAGTATCAGTAAGTTTAGGCTTTATTTTTAAAATTTATATATCCAATAGAATTATTTTTATAATAATTGGTACAATTATTTATTTTTAAACTTATTCATTTTATGATAAAAACACAATTTAGCAGTAAACTTTGAAAGATAATACAGGTACTTAAATTTATTTATGGAATTCATGAAAATGTGTATAGAATTCTGTCTAAAGCATGCCTGTGTCCCTTTCTTTTTTCCTCCAGATAACACAAACTTAATTCAAGCTCTGTTTCCATAATGTACAAAAGTGGCCCCACCCATTACCCTCCCTCCAGCAAAACCTCCCCCCTCCCTTCTCCTTCCTTGGCCCTTTCCCCATAGTCTTGAGCTATAGTTGGGTTATAGCTTTCATGTGAAAGCTATAATTTAGCTTCATAGTAGGGATGAGTACATTGGATACCTTTTCTTCCATTCCTGAGATACTTTGCTAAGAAGAATATGTTCCAGTTCCATCCATGTAAACATGAAAGAGGTAAAGTCTCCATCTTTCTTTAAGGCTGCATAGTATTCCATGGTATACATGTACCACAATTTGCTAGTCCCTTCGTGGGTCGATGGGCACTTGGGCTTCTTCCATGACTTAGCAATTATGAATTGGGCTGCAATAAACATTCTGGTACAGATGTCTTTCTTACATTGTGACTTTTGGTTATATTGTGATGATTGTGCTTTCTAGATCAAAATAAAGCAGCAGTGATAATTGTGGGTGTCCATCTCTTGAGCTTAGTCTTGAAAAGATTCAAGATTCAGGGACTAAATACTGAGTATGGGGCCTTCTGTAGAGTTTTTGTAGGTACTTTTAAAAAATGATTATAGAAGTTTCTGTGCTTTTCTAATTCAGATCATTTTGTCCCTTTTTTATTGTGAATGGGTTCTGAATGTAATTAGATAGTTTCTTTTGTCTTAATCTATTGAGGTACTGTGAGTTTTCTCTTTTATTCTGTGATGTGGCAAATTATATTTATTGATTTTTCAAATGTTAAATGAATCACCAATTTCCCAAATAAGCCTGAATGTCCTAAATGAGTATATATATATATATATATATATATATATTTTTTTTTTTTTTTTTTGGGGGGGATAGGTATTCACTGTTTTACTTAACAGTTTCCAATCCAAGATCAATGAGTAAGATTACCAAACAGTAGTTTTTGCTTATCCATTCCATACTGTAATTTAATGTCAAAAGTTTTGCTACTCTGACAAAATGTGGGAAAAAGTGTTCCTTTTCTGCTTCTTTATTTTGGAAGAGTTTGTAAAATACCAGGACTTTTTTTATTTTACAAAAATGTTAGAAACTAATGGTGATGACAAATGGACTTGAGTTTGAATTGTGAAAATTTTAAAATTACTAACACATTTCTATAAATCAAGTATATTAATTCAATTGATATATTTTAACAAGTATAGAAAAATTCAAGTTTTCTATTACTTTTTGTAAAAATTTCGGTAAGGTATATATTTCTTTAAATTGTCAAATGAATTGAATTTTATTCAAGTTCTTATTTTTAGCAAAAAGTCAACTTATATTTTTAATGTCACTCTAGAGCAGGCGTCCTCAAACTGCAGCCCGCGGAACACATGAAGCAGTATCAATTGTATTTGTTCCCATTTTGTTTTTTACTTCAAAATAAGATATGTGCAGTGTGCATAGGAATTTGTTCATAGTTTGTTTGTTTTTTTAAACTATAGTCCAGCCCTCCAACCATCTGAGGGATAGTGAATTGGCCCCCTGTTTAAAAAATTGAGGATGCCTGCTCTAGAGGATCTATAATGCTCACTTTTAAAATTTTTGATAGTAGTTATTTTTGTTTACTCTCCTCTGTCATATTTACTGAGCAATGATTTATAATAAGTATATTAAAATAGTTCAACAGTTCAAACAGAAACAAAGAAAAGAAATGGACTTGGCTATTTCTACAGTTTGACTATCTTTGTGTTAAACTGGAACGTCACTTAAATTTACTGTAATTGTTAATATATTTTTGGTTAAAGCTGTCATTTTATATGCATTTTATTTGTTCTACTTGCTGAGCTTCTGTGTCTTGCACTTTTTGCCTTCTTTTGCATTGATAAAAAGGAAGAAAACTCTGCACCATTCAGTTTCATCTCTGATATTTTGGAAGTTATACCATTATCTCTCTCTTTTACAGGTAATCAAAAGAAAGATTAATAATAGCCTTGTTTTATAGCTGATTTCTTGAGTCTTTCTATTCCTTCTTATCTGTGATGGTATACTTAACATTGCATTCTACAAAGTATTTCCAGAAATAGATTAAGAGTTTAAGATTAAGAGTAACGTGATATTAACTTTATTCAAAGATTATAATAGGGTGTTGGATTTTTTTGGTTTGTTTGTGTGCCTTTTTGTCTTCTTGTTTTTGCTAGCTATTTAGGAGAAGTAGAAATCCAAAATTCTTATAGTCCTTGTCAAGAGATTATTTTCTAAATTACCAAAATGGCAGAACTCTCTCCCTCAACTTCAGGCAAAATCCATGGCATTTCCAGTCTGTTGTGGCTTGGACTTTGGTGAAAACCAAATTACCAAAATGATTTCAACCTGGGAATCATTCTTTTCAAAGATTAGATGATGTCTCCCATGAAAATTGATCTTAAGTCCTCAGTTAGGTCCACCTAGCCCTATACTTAACTTCTCAGCCACCTTATATGGACTGGCAAATGTCTCCAGGAAATTTCCCAAATCTTGATAACAATATTTGGCATTTTTAACAAGAAATTTTTCTGTCATTTCTTTTATCTTCATTGAGAAGGTGAACTATCTAATCCATTTACTAAAAGAGAAAGTATGTGACTCTGAACTGTACTTATGAAGTATATAATCTGAAAACATAATTTAGGGGTAAGAATTTCCCATTTTTTTTCTTTTCAAGAGATGTTTTTCCAGCTTAATTTAGTATTAATTTGCATTACTACAATCCTGCAATTATTTTTTTATGAGCTTGGTTTCAAATATCATTATGTCTCTAACATAATTCAAAATTTTCAGTAAATATAATAATTTCATTTTTTGGCTATATTTCTCCCTTCTACTATGAGTTGCTTGCAGAGTTGGTAGTTGAACCAGTGGAGATCTGGCATTGTTCTGTATACTGAGCAATAGTTTCTTACAATGCTTAGAAAAAAGTCTATTCAAAGACTTAATAGCTACCCTAAATCCTGAAAAGCCATATCATCTAAATGTGTCCTACCTAGCAATTTCTTTTCCAGTGCCTCAGTGCCAGAAAAAATGTTCTAAACTATTTTTCTTTGTCTAATTAAAGTTTGATTGAAAACTAAATGTGACATGCAATTTTCCTGGTGAACCCCCCTTAGGCAGTGTTACTACTTGTTGAAATAGTTGTTCATATCAGAACACATTGTAATTTCTTGTTTATAACACAAATCTCTGGCATCCAAAGCATTTACAAATAATTTTAGGATTAAATTTGACACAGTAAAAACAATTAATTTGAATTCTTCAGGGTTAAGAGTAAATATTTAATGTGGCCTTTAATTTTTATCTTGAAACAGTTAAAAACACAAAATAGCATAGATACTAAAATAATACCTATGTTACAGCAAGCCAGTATTAGTAAATACTGTCAGTAGGTCGTACTTTTTTCAATACTTAATAAAATGGATAAAAATTTACCGCTTCATTTCTCTCTTAAAATTTTATTGAGAGCAGGTTTTTTCCTAACCCCAAATCATAAGTTTGTTGTATATCTTTCTGGTTATTATTTGTATTATGTATTATTTTTGTATTTTTATCCTCTTGAACTTCTGCATATTTTTCAACTTGATTGCTCCATTTACCAGGTTTTTCTGAAACATTCATCATTACATTGTCAAAGTAAGGTTTGGGACTTAAAATCATCTTCTATTTTCTACATAATAAGTTACTGTAATTATGATATTAAAATTTTATCATGAGGATTTTAAATACTTCTTGAATGGAAACTAAGATAAAGCAAACTTTTTGAGATGCTTTATTGATCGTAGGGTGTTTTAACAGATTGTATTCCTATGGCGTTGCTTGTTCATAGTAAGTTTCTCTAACAAATATTTTGCTAAAATGATTATTTGTTCAATAGGTGACAGAGTTTAAGATCAAAGAAACAAACAAAAAAGGAACACATGGACGGAGGAGACAATTTTAATCCTTTTAAAACTTTATTTGTGAAATGAGTATCTAAATTAGACTCAAAGTTTTTTAACATAGAGTTAAAGGAAAATCAAATGTTTTCACTGTACATTTTTCTAGTGCTACAAACAATAGTAATTTCACAGGATTTTAATATAAAAATGTTTTGCTGATACCATATGAATAATCTATATATTATTTTTTAAGTTTAATTTCTTTCAGATAAAGCCCTATGATTTTATAGAATTTGTAAAGCCATAAATAGGTCTGCTGTCCTAGGGTTTTGAGTGAAATTAACATACAGAGACTAAAATTGAGCAGTAAACTTATATCAGAAGTATTATAAACTTGTTTACTGAGGCTAGCATCTGCTCACAGACATATAATAGTAGTTGGGTGAGGAGGCTTTTTAAATTCTTCATATAAACAAGGGTAGACAATTAAGTTTGCAAACTCATTCTACAAAAAGTACTACATATCTCATTGCTGAATATTACTAAGGTCACCTTTGAAGTACTCCCCTCGGGAAGCTATCTATGCACCTATGCCAGCACCTAGTCCATCATTCAAAGCAATTTCGGAAATCTTTTTCTAGAATGGTCACAGAGTTATCCTAGTATGAGGTCTGACAATTAAGTTCATGAACTCATCCTAGTAAAAGTGTTACATACTTCATTGCTGAATATCACCCCAGTCACCAGATGGCAAAGGGAAGCACTTTGAAGGTGACCACAGACTTATCACTTGTGCTAGGATGAGTTTGTGAACTTAATTGTTCAACATTGTGGGCATTACATTAGATTAACCAAAAGATAAGTGGAATCATTATATTTAATATTTGGAATGTAGAACCAATTCTATTGCCCAATCAAAATTCAGCCAGTCCTTCAGTATTCTGAAATCTTTTTCACAATTTTCAAACTCATCTTCCCCCCCGCCCCCAACAGCTTAATTTTACCGTAGTTTCTATCCTCATTTTTTAGGTTCTAAACTGGTCTTGTTTTGTACTATTTTAGTACTATATATTTAAAAATTGTTCAATTACTTAATTATGAACTTGCTTTTCTAAGGTTTTCATATATTTAATAAGTAAGAAATGTGATAATGAAAAAGAAGTTTAAGCTTTCCTTACTCTCAATATACATGTATTTGGTAATAGAGGAATAGGGATTTACAACACATGGCCTCAGAGGTTTCTGATATGACTTTTTTATTATTTTTAATGCTAATTTAAAGGATGCTATGGTTTTATACTTTCCTATCTTTTTAATTTAATATTTTAATTTCAGTAAAAATCATATCTGCACGAAGCTCAAAAAGTCAGATGGGCTTCAAGTTGAAAACAATTCTTCATTTCACCTGCCCTTCCCTTTTTCATCTTCCTTCCTAGAACATATTTTGAATTCCAATTCTTAAGTGATTTTTCTGGATCCCAAAATTTTAGAACTTACTATTGGCTTCCCAATACAGGGGTTGAGTATGTGCTTTTATTATACTTCTTAGGTATGTGTGTGTGCACATACTAATTTAGCATCCATTCCCTCTTGTACCCAGAGTAGTTATAGTATAATTTTAAATGAATGAAAAGTCAATAATTATAGTTTTACAACCATGTAAGTGTAGTTACCAATGTATTCCTTGAGCACTTTTCTCAAGAAAATCATTTTCCATTTTTTCATTTGCTCATGTTTTGTCATTCCCATTTAATTCAATAATCAATTTGCCAAGGAAAAAATAGAACCTCTCAATATCACTAAATAGATTAGTTGTAAACTAGGATTGTTGCATAGTTGCTGTATGACATGCCTTGAGTGCCAAGTGAAATTCCTTTTGCATCTTTCTTATGACGACTGTGAGGTATTGTGGCTCTTTTTTCTCCTCTTCCTCCTCCCCCTTTCCTCTCCTTTCTCTCTCTTTTCTTCTTTGGAAGGAAATATTTGTTTTAGTTCTGAAATTTTTTATGGTTCTAAAAATGATAAATATTTTTATCTTTAACAGCCAAGCATTAAAATGAATCACTTTACATGATTATATACTGTGCTAAAATGAAGCTTTGCTAATTTTGAGATTTATACAGTATGTTGCTTTTACTTACAAGCATAGGAAAAAGCAATGGTATATTTTAAATTCATCCCAGAGGCTTTTTAAACTTACCATTTAAAAAAAGTTTTTTTTTTATATTCCATGTAAGCTAGAGAATAAGATGTTTATGGGTCATGTTAAAAGCTCTAAGGTATTTCTGTGAATCTAGGAGACCATGTGCATGAGTAGGGCTATGCAAAGATGAGTAGGATGGGCATATCCCCAGAAATAAATTAAGAAGGTTCCAAACTTTCAAGTTTTACGTCCATGAAGCTCTGCACAGGGAGGAATTGAAAAGGGTGTAATTTTAAACAGTCTTCCTGAGCACTAAAAAATATTGACAAACCAATTGCTCTACTGACCATTAAAAAGAGAGAAGACTCAATTTACTAAAATCAGAAAGGAAAGAGGAAATATGCCATCAACTTTTCAAAATTAAAAAGGTTATGAGTGTATTTGTATATGAACAGCTCTCTGCTAACAAACTACACCAATATAAAGTGAAGGGGAAAAAATATCTGAAAGGATATACGAGAAGAAACTATTTGAAATAGAAATGAAAATACTTCACACAAAGAAACCTTCCATTTGATCATGCAATCCCATCACTAGGTATCTACCCAGAAGAAAAAAAGTCATTTTATCATAAGGACCTTTTCACCATATTTATCACAGCTCAATTTACAATTGCCATTGTAGCTCAATTCACATTCGCCAAGATGTAGCGAGTTTCCATCAATTCATGAATGTATTAATAAATGATGATGGATATGAATACCATGGAATACTATTCAGTCATAAAAAGATGGAGACTTTACATCTTTTGTATGAACATGGATGAATTAAAGCACATTCTTCTTAGTAAAATGTCATAGGAATGGAAAAACAAGTATCCAAAGTACACAATACTAATATGAAACCAACAAATAAATAACCATACCCCCACATGTAAGAAAAACACAATTAAATTCAAGGGAGGAAAGAAGGAAAGGAGAGAGTGGAGAAGGGAGGAGGATTAGCAAGTTTTCACCTAATGGGTAGAAGGTAAGGGTATACAGCACCCACACTCCTTGGGTGAAGGGCTCAACTTCAACTTGAACTTTACCTAACAAACACAAACAATGTAACCTAATCACTTGTACCCTCATATTAATCTGAAATAGAAAAAAAAAAAAACAGAAATGGAAAAGACAACCTATTGATGAGGTTCAGTACCCATGAACTACCACAAACATTTAAACCTGAAGGAAATTGAGGAAACAGCAGAACCAGGAAGGTCTGACCTTCTCTCCACACATCTCCCTTGAAACAGGTCATAAAAGCTAGAAGGATCTTGTGATGTGGGCTAATCTTACTGGAGTTCATTCAATCCTATAATTCCTCTACTAGGTAGATATCCAGAAGACCAAAAATCACATTATAACAAAAATATTTGTATCAGAATGTTTATTGCAGCCCAATTCATAATTGCTAAGTCATGGAAGAAGCCCAAGTGCCCATCGACCCACGAATGGATTAAAGAATTGTGGTATATGTACACCATGGAATATTATGCAGCCTTAAAGAAAGATGGAGACTTTACCTCTTTCATGTTTACATGGATGGAGCTGGAACATATTATTCTTAGCAAAGTATCACAAGAATGGAAGAAAAAGTATCCAATATACTCAGCCCTACTATAAAAGTAATTTATAACTTTCATATATAGCCCAAGAATTATAGCCCAAGAATATGGGGAAGGGGGAGAGGGAGGAGAGGGAAAGGGGGAGGATGGGTAGAGGGAGGGTAAGTGGTGGGACCACACCTGAGATGCATCTTACAAGGGTACATGTGAAATTTACCAAATGTAGAATATAAATGTCTTAACACAGTAACTAAGAGGGTGCTGTGAAGGCTATGTTAACCAGTTTGATGAAAATATTTCAGATTATATATAAAACCAGTGCATTGTACCCCACGATAGCATTAATGTACACAACTATGATTTAATAATAATAATAATACATAAACTTAGAAGGATTTTTGACTTCCCCTGAAGCAGGTCAAAGATCCACTGTGACAGGTACCCTCCACATACCTGAAGGTAAAGATCATGGTGATCTCTAAAAATGGGAAGATACAAAGAAGGATCTGACTAAGGGGGCCTGTGAAGTAGTCCTAGTTTATTACGTTAGATAATACTCTTTGCTTTATTATATTTCTATATGATTATCCACTCTACCAAAACAAACATTTAAAAAAAAAAAAAAATCCTTGGATTCAACTCTGTGCCTGTAATTCCTTATGAGCGTCCCATGTCGTATAAAAACTAAATTAATTTGTATGCTTTTCTCTTGCTAATCTGACTTTTGTTATAAGGGTCTCAACAATGAAACAAAGATGGACAGAGGAAAAGATATATTTTTCTTCCTTTATTCCACAGAATAGGAGAAAAATCTTTGGAAATCATACATATAACAAAAGACTCATATACAGAATATGTAAAAAAAATCTTACAATTCAGTGATAAAAAGATAAATGAGCAAATTAAAAATAGGCAAATAATCTGAATAGACATTTCTTGAAAAAGATATGTGAATAGTCAATAAGTACATGAAGACATTTGACGTTAGTATCCACTGGGGAAATGTTAAGTTATAAGGGTCCTTTATAAATTCTGAGAAAGATGGCAATAAATTCTAAAAATCACATTTTAAACTACAAATAATAAGTAATGTTAGTTGCATATCATAGGATAGCAAAAGTTTTTAAATGTAATTGTACATATGCGTAGGAGTTACCTGTGGGGGGGGTAATAAAATATATATCCTCCAATTTTAGTAACAGACATCAGGTTGTACAGGAAAGGAAAGGAAAGTCACCAGAGAATAAAGGAAGTGGCAAAATATTTTTAATTACAATGTCTTTCTTTCTGTTAGTATATATTGCAATGCAGATAATTTATTTTCTTTTATTTATTTATTTATTGTTATTGTTGTTGGGGATTCATTGAGGGTACAAGAAACTACGTTACACTGATTGCACTTGTTAGGTAAAGTCCCTCTTACAATTGTGTCTTGCCCCCAAAAGGTGTGTCAGACACCAAGGCCCCACCCCCTCCCTCCTTCCCTCTCTCTGCTCTTCCTTTCTCCATCCCTTCCTCCTTCTTTCTCTCTCTGCAATGCAGATCATTTTGTACACAACTTTTTAAAATATATGCATCAGAATGGCCTTAAAGTATAATCTATGTTCCTCACATCCTTTAAATCAATTTAAATGGATGTAAAAATATCATGCATTTATTTAAATTTCAAATCTTTATTGAGCAACTATTAAGTCTAAGATTCTGTTAGTTTCTGAGCCTATTATGAAATGAGACACTTAATAAAAACTATGTTTTAATAATGTTTAATTGTATGAGTTCACTAACTGAAATAGAATACACTTATTAATATCTTAGTTTTATACTGGCAAAATTGTTAAACATTCAATTAAGTTAATGAAGGTTTCTATTAGTAAAATACTGTTTACTTGTCCGGTGGAAATGTAGCTGCATAAATTGTAATTATTTAAAAGAGAACACTGAATTCATCACACCAGTATCTATGTAGAATATTACAAATCATTTTACATACTCAAAAGTATACATCTCTAAAACTAAGTATGATATTATAGAATCCCCATTGTTGTGAACTGTTAGATGGTAACTGAGAGGAAAGTGGTATTTGAAGAAGGGAATGGCAATGAAGAGAGATTTTCATCCCTTTCTACACATTTTATGATTTTTTGAATTTTAGCAACAAGCATAACAAGCATGATAGAATGATTGATTTAAAAGTGTGATTTTAAAAAGTATGACTTTCTCATTTCTATAATTGAAAATTATGGAGAGGTTCTAGAATTATAAGCATCATAATTACCAGTAAGTTCTATTTTTCTTTCCTGATGAACCTTTTAGACTTTATTAGTGGGGGGTGGGGGGTGGGCAATCAAAATAAATGTTCCTGATCCAAAGAATTAATAGTGAGACTAAAAAGAATTGGATATATATGTGCCATGGATAAATTTTAATTTACCATTGACACTAACTGGATGTATGAGATGAGGAGCTAAAAGAATTGAGTACAAATATCCTTATAAATGTGAATTATTATAACTTTAATTAAGGTTAAATGATAATATTTATACACTGTTAATGAAAATGAGTACATAGTCTATGGAAAACAGTGTGGAGATTCCTTAAAGAACTAAAAGTAGACCTACCATGTGATACGGAAATCCCATGACTGGGTATCTACCCAAAGGAAAAGAAGTCATTTTATTAAAAAGCCACTTCTTGATTTGGTGCCTTAGCACAGTGCTTATTGCACCAGCCACGTAAACCAAGGCTGGTGGGTTTGAAACCAGCTAGGCCAGCTAAACAACAATAACAACTGTAACCAAAAACAGCCAGGCATTGTGGTGGGCACCTGTAGTTCCAGCTACTCGGGAGGCTGAGGCAAGAGAATCGCTTAAACCCAAGAGTTTGAGGTTGCTGTGAGCTGTGATGTCACAGCACTCTACCAAGACTGTCTCAAATTTAAAAAAAAAAAAAAAAAAAAAAGCCACTTCTACCTGAATGTTTATTGCAGCATAATCCACAATTGCAAAGATATGAAATCAATCTAAGCATGTAGCAACTGATGAGTGAATAAGAAAATATGGTAAATACACACATACCATGGAACATACTCAGCCATGAAAAAGAATGAAATAACATCTTTTGCAGCAACTTGGTTGGAACTGAAGATGGTAACTCTAAGTGAAGCATGTCATGAATGGAAAAACAAATACCACATGTTCTCACTTACAAGTGGGAGCTACACTGTGGGTATGTATATATGGCATAAAGAGATTTAAGCGTCATTGGAAACTAAGAAAAGGAGAGGGTGGAGAGTGAGGGATCAGAAATTAGTCGTCAGGAACAATGTACACTGTTCTGGTGATGAGTACACTATAAACCTGTACTTCACCATTATAAATCTAACAAACACATGAAAAAAAGCTCATCATCCTTAATCATCAGAGAAATGCAAATCAAAACTACTCTGAGATACCACCTAACCCCAGTAAGAGTAGCCCACATGACAAAATCCCAAAACCAGAAATGTTGGCGTGGATGTGGAGGAAAGGGCACACTTCTACACCGCTGGTGGGAATGCCCACTAATACTTTTTTTTGGAAGGATGTTTGGAGAATACTTAGAGACCTAAAAATAGACCTGCCATTCGATCCTATAATTCCTCTACTAGGTTTATACCCAGAAGACCAAAAGGCACAATATAACAAAGACACCTGTACCAAAATGTTTATTGCAGCCCAATTCATAATTGCTAAGTCATGGAAGAAGCCCAAGTGCCCATCGACCCACGAATGGACTAGCAAATTGTGGTACATGTATACCATGGAATACTATGCAGCCTTAAAGAAAGACGGAGACTTTACCTTTTTCATGTTTACATGGATGGAGCTGGAACATATTCTTCTTAGCAAAGTATCTCAGGAATGCAAGAAAAGGTATCCAATGTACTCAGCCCTACTATGAACCTAAATTATAGCTTTCACAAGAAGGCTATAACCCAACTATAGCACAAGACTATGAGGAAAGGGCCAAGGAAGGGGAAAGGAGGGGGGAGGTTAGGGTGAAGAGAGGGTAATGGGTGGGGCCACATCTATGGTGCATCTTAGAATGGGTACAGGAGAAACTTACTAAAGGCAGAATACAAATGTCTACATACAATAACTAAGAAAATGCCATAAAAGCTAAGTTGAACAGTTTGATGAGAATATTTCAGATTGTATATGAAACTAGCAC
>CAUYPK010004717.1:0-12711 GCA_963574355.1 Loris lydekkerianus
TCAATGGTCATCCCTCCCCCTTCCGCGTCTCAAGTTCACCCCCCTGGAGCCCACTCAGGGACTGCACTGTGCCCCCCCCCCCCCCCGGAGACTTTGACCCCTGGACCTTCCTCTCTAGTCCTGTCACCTGCTGCCTGCCGAGATGCCCCTCCTGCATTCTGCTGTTCTTTGGGGCTCCACGCTGTGTTTTTACCCCACGCCTTACCCCCATGCCCTTTTTCTCTACTAGGTGAGTTTGATTAATCCTCTGTGCCTCAGCTCAAGTATCCTCTTGTCCCAGAAGTGTTCCAGGAGGCCCTTGCTGAGGAGACACTTTCCCCCCTCACCTCTTTCTAGTACCTCATACAAACTTGAGTTTTTGTGGGGTGGGGGGAGTGAACAGGGTCTCACTCTGTTGTCTGGGCTAAAGTGCAGCAGCATCACTGTAGCTCCCTGCAGCCTCTAATTCCTGGATACAAACGATCCTCCTGCCTCAGCCCCCAGAGTAGCTGGGTCTATAGGTGCAAACTATCATGTCTGGCTAATTAAAAAGAAAAAAATTTTTTTTTAAGAGACAGGATCTTGCTATTGTCTAGGCTGGTCTGAAAACCCTGCCCTTGAGCCACTCCACCTCTGCCTCCCAGAGTGCTGGGATTATAGACATTCTCCACCACCTGCAGACATCGCAGGAGGTTTTTTTTTTTTTTAATTGGCTTAATGATACTTTTTTTTTTTTTTTTTAAATCATTTCTCTTGCCCACTAATCATGAAATCCTACAAAGTAAGGGCTAAAATATTAATATTATTCCTGTGCTTTAGATGTGAAGCCTGTTTTTCACTCAGTGGGATTTAGGATGTGTGGGGGTGTTTGCGTGTATGTTAGCACCATCACGTGGTAACACAAGGCCTGGGACATGGTTCACCGATAAGGGCTTGAATATGATCGGACTTGAATAGACTTTCTCAAAAGAAGACATACAAATGGCCAGTAAGTTTATGAAAAATTGCTCAACGTCACTAATCATTGGGGAAATGTAACTTAAAATAACAATACATATTACTTTACAGCTGTTACTATTATCAAAAAGGTATATGTTGGTGAAGATGTGGAGAAAAGGGAACCCTGGTACACTATTGTTAGGAAAGTAAATTACTGTAGCCATTATGGAGAATAGCATGAAAGTGCCACAGAAAACTGAAAACTACCCAGTGACCCAGCTATCCCACTTATAGGTACACACCAAAGAATTGAAATCACTATGTGGAAGAGATATCTACACTCCCCCCTTTTTTTGCAGCAGTATTTATAGTAGCTAAGATACGTAAATAATCTGAGCATCCATCAGCGGATGGATGAAGAAAATGTGCTGTAAATAAATACTCAATGGAGTGGCATTCAGCCCTAACAAGGGGGAGATTCTGTCGTGGGCGCAATGTGGATGGACCTGGGGGACGTTACGCTAAGACAGAGACTGTGGGATCTCACTTATTTTTTTGTGGAATCTAAAAAAGTCAAACTTAAAGAAGTTTGGGGGAATTTGGAGCCACAATCCTGAAACATGTTTTAGTCCCCTGAGTCTTCGAATTCTTGCTCCCATTTTCGTTTTCCCGTGTTGCTGTGTTATTTATGGCTCCTCCTCTTCGTGGTTTATCTTTTTTCCTAACGCTGTTCATGTCCAGAGACTGAAAATGATTATATTGGAAATGGGAAAGAGAAGGTCCCAGAGAAGGAACTTGGGGAATCTGGCATTTGGGAAATTATTCTTTTAATATTTAAGCAGTAGCTATTATTTAAGATAAAATTATCATTTTAGGTTTTTTACCTTTTCTTGTTTTCTTTTGGATTCCTCCTTACATTTAAAGTTGGGATGATCATCTCTTTAAAACATTCAGTGAAGGAAGCTTGAGGGGGCAAGTGAAAGAGCTACAGGGTTATGTGAAAAGCACGGCTTTTGTGTTGTCAATAACTAGTTTTCATTTCCTTTTCTGAGACCTGTGTATACAGCAGGTACTATATGCCTGTCATGAAAATATGTGACGTCATTGTTTATTTTCTTTATGTCTTCTTCTTATTTTTTTGTTTCGTAGAAAATACTGCAATTTCTACCTGAACGGATTTTCTTTCGATGGCATTACCAGAGTATAGGTAAGAACAACTTAAAAATTGTTTTAATAATCCAGATTTCTTCCAGTTGAATTTTTATAATGTTTCATACAATTAACACCATCAAGATAGCTTATAGCAAAGACTATTACTAAGGATATGGTAATTCAAATGTAGACAAGCCCAGCCTGGACTTTGGAGGAAAAACAGCTCTTTCTCTACATGTCCTACCTAAAGTGAGGTTATAAACCAGCAGCGTCAGCCTTACCAAGGATGTTGTCCAGGTGCAGAGTCTCAGGTCCCAGCCAGGCCTGCCGAGTCCCAGCGGTCTATGTTTTTAACCAGGGTCCTAGGGGATTCCTGTGTGTGTGAAGTTTGAAAAGCACTAATGAGAGGATTTTTCTTAAACATTTCTACATTTTTATTTACAAAAAGTTCTGTTCTTCAAGCCTGTGTTGTTGACTGAAAATTATTTTATTTCTGGATGCTGTGGGATGTGGCAGTGACAGGAAACTTGAAATGAAGCAGGTTACCACGGCTGCCCTTTCTGCCCAACTTTTAGCATCTAACATGATGTGCACAGCACTGCGGGATGGATTCTGTGATACCCATTCTGAATCCTGTGTTTGGTTTTAGAGTTTCTCCTTCAATCGTTTGCCGTTCAGGAATCTGGCATTTCCTACAGTTTTTCTTCTTAAAAATTTATTTGTTTTGGCTTGGCGCCTGTGGCTCAAGCGGCTAAGGTGTCAGCTACATACACCTGAGCTGGCTTGTTTGAATCCAGCCCGGGCCTGCCAAACAACAACGACGGCTGCAACCAAAAAATAGCTGGGCATTGTGGCAGGTGCCTATAGTCCCAGCTACTTGGGAGGCAGAGGCAGGAGAATCGCTTGAGCCCAGGAGTTGGAGGTTGCTGTGAGCTGTTATGCCACGGCACTCTACCCAGGGTGACAGCTTGAGGCTCTGTCTCCCCCCCCCAAAAAAAAAATTATTTGTTTTTACATATTTTTTTTTTCTTTCTTAGCAAGTAGGGGAGTATGGCTTGATAATGGAGTCTAACTCTGTTTGGTTGCTCCTTAATTCAAGGGTTCACTGAGGGAAAGATACTTGTGTACAAACTTGTGGGACAGAAACAAAGACCAGGTCACCATCCTTGTGTTACGTAGGCCTATTGCCTAGTGAGGGGACAGGTGAGAAAATTAATTACAGTATAATTGTCGCTATGAAAGAAGTATGATGATAGCAAAGACCACCAGTGGAATAATTCTGTGCAGAGGAGTTGAGGGAGGTTTTAGGAGAGGTATCTGAGCCTTAAAGGAGGAATATCGGTGCAGAGTGGGAAGTGTGGATGTGGAAGGGGCTTCCTGGTGGAAGATCAGTACCTACAAAGTCATGGAACCCGAAAGAATAAGGCACAGTCAGTGGATACTACTCAATTCAGAATCCTGAATTTAATTTAGTAGTATTTATGTAAAAAATAGTTGACTCTTTAAAAAACGGAAATGTTTGAAGTTGTATGTTACAAATTTAAAGAAAGTTTGTATAGTAAATAGGTATATTGAACTGAATGCATAAATCATTACTTTAAGACAGTAGCTTGATCTTTAAATCTTCGACTAAACAGAGAAAGTTTTCCTTTAAATTTTAGAGAGTTGTTCATAGCATTTCTGCTTAATTGAGGCTTTAAGCTGGTGCATTTAAATTAAAGTTAAAAATAAAAAATTTAAATGCAAAGTATAATCTAAAGAAACATCATAGGGATTTGCGATGCTCCGTGGAATAGTAGGAATGGGTGACAGTGAGACATAACTGTGTGCAATGTTTTTCGTCTGTGCTAGATATAATCCTTCTTCAGTTTTGTTTATATAATTTGTATGAAAACTATACTCATTTTCTTCAGATAGCACTTTAGAACGTCTGAAGATTAGTAGGCCCTTCTCAGCATGAATAAACTTATTAGAACTATGTGTGAAAATTAATTTGCTTTTGTGTTATAAAACTTCATGCGTCTAGTAGGCAGCGTGTGGTATTACACTAATTCTGTGTAATACCACATAAACTGGTTAAAAATTGCTGGTACAAGTAGCTTTTTACCCAGTTTGGTAGCATCTTACAAAGAACAGTGAGTGGAGGCCTCAGGCCTCTGTTGAGATGGCCGAGGGCGAGGCCCCGGGGTCGTCATAATAGCAGTGTGTGTTGTTTACCTGGCACCTGCTGCCAGAGAGTGGTCAGAATGAGTCAAGTGCCAGCTGAATGAAGTGGGAGCTTTTGCTTGTAAAGTCATCCTTGCTTATTTTTGCTGTTTATATACTGGGTGCTTGAGTCAAGCAGGTTCTTTTCAGATAACATATGTTTTTGTATGATTAATCAAATTGGGTAGAAATTGGTATTTACTATATAGGTTGACATGTCCCTCACAATGACCTTCAGGCTAGATAGGGTTTGGAATGAAGCATTTTCAGATGCTGGAACAGCAGTGTTGTGCATTGAGTACAACAAAGCAGACAGTTCGGAGCATCAGGACAGTGTTGATGTCACTGTGATTCCTCCAGGAGTCTGGACAGGACCCTCCTGCCAAGCAGGTTGTTATTCCTGTAGCTAAAGATAAGAATATTCACTATCAGTGGAGCAAGTAAACCTAAAATAACCTTACTCAGGTATTGCCAACATATGAATTCAAAACAGGTCTGGTCCACTAATGATTTACACAGAAAAGCTTCAGTTTCTGTAGCCTTTTGGACTTTGAAATTGCTGACAGGAGGTTGTGGATTTGTAATCACATGCATTCGTCTATATGCCTCACTGTACCTTTTGAACTTTTCCCAGTTAGTATGGGTTTGTTAAAACTGTTACTGTTTGTTAAAACTAACGGTTAAGTCTTGACTGAGTTAGTCGTTGAAACTAAGAAGCTGTAGGGAAACACCACACGTCTGAGGAAAGGAACGTGCTGTGAGTGTCTCCTCAGCGCTGGCATCTTGAGTTGTGCACAACCTCTGCGTGGGGTGGGGGCCTTCTCACCTGTCAATGCCTGGCATTCCGGGGAGCGTATACTCCTTACTTAATAGGAGTGACACTGCTGCATTAACTTCTTACATGTTCTTGCAGTCTGGAGGGGTCAAGATACTCGGAAATGTTTGGCTCAACATTTGAAGTTTTGATCTGCGTACCACTAATACATTGTACTTTCTGTCCACACCATGGATGCCAGCGTCACTGAGCAGAGAAACCTAAACTGAGAGTTACTTCTATAGAGGGTGGCCATAAAGTTTGTGCGCAGTTTAAGTAGTTGTAACTATTTGTGTTCTGCAAGTCTCAAAAGCTTTCAGACCTACCTGATAGCCACATTTTATCCTGAGAAGGAAGAAAGTGATTTATTTAAAACACCAACCACCACAATGCTTGACGTCTGTTTCTTGTTTGTGGCAGGCAGACATTCTGTTTTCCTTAAAGCAGTTTTTAGGGGGAAGAAATGTATGTGGTTTCACTTTGTTTTGGTTTTTAATGACTGGCTCCTTGCTTTAAATCATCAAATGAGGAAACATTTGAACTCTTAAGTTTCACAATGTGAAATGAACACAGGTTCACTATTCCAGGCATCTGGAGGTACTTTGTCAAGTGATGCTTGGAAAACAAAAATATCAGTGAAGTAGCTGGCACAGCACTCATGACCTCTTTGATATATGCTCATCTGTGGCTCAACTGTTTATAAGTTCCCATGATCATTACAAATGGAAAAATCATTTATCAAAATGTTCCTGAAGCCATTTTTAGGCCAGTAGATCATGGTGGATGAAGGTAGCTGCTTGATACTTTATCTCTGGTAATACCGAGAACTGACTGAGTGAGGACATGAGAAAAAGTGGCACAAACCAGGGATAATTCAGTGCAAGGCCAGGTTCAGACCCCCCTTCATGTGCCTGTGTGTAATCAACAAAGGACTTATAAGGTATATGTGTATATTCCCTTTTTAAGAAGGTTTACTGCTAATAAGCCTCTTCAAGGCAAACTTCCTATCTCATTCAGTGTACAGTGCTGTCGTGTGTTAAAAATAGCTGAGGGTGGTGGTGCACACCTGTGTCCCAGGTACTTGGGGAGGCCCAGGCAGGAGGATCACTTTGAGCCCAGGAAGGAGTTTGAGCCCAGTCTGGGCAACATAACAAGATCTCATCTCTAAAAAATATAGTGACAATGAAAAATGTTACAAATAGGGTGGTGCCTGTGGCTCAGTGAGTAGGGTGCCAGCCCCATATACCGAGGGTGGCAGGTTCGAACCTGGCCCTGGCCAAACTGCAACAACAACAACAAAAATAGCTGGATATTGTGGTGAGTGCCTGTGGTCCCAACTATTCGAGAGGCTGAGGCAAGGGAATCGTCTAAGCCCGAGAGCTGGAGGTTGCTGTGAGCTGTGATGCAACGGCACTCTACCGAGGGCGACAGTATGAGACTCTGTCTCTTAAAAAAAAAAAAAAAAGAAAAATGTTAAAAATAAATAACCCTTGGGCTTAAAAGGGTAGGACTCAATCAGTGGGAAATTCACATGCAGTAGAACCTCCATAGCTGACCACCTCCCTACGTTGATGGTTCCCTAGTTGACCTAATTTTTGTAGACCGTGCCAGTACAGTAGGTCCAGTTCCTTACGGACCACCTCCCTATGTTGACTGGTTCCCCAGTTGACCTAATTTTTGTAGACCGTGTCAGAACAGTAGGCCCAGTCCCTCCTGTTGACCAGTTTCATACCGTCTCTGGGTCAACTTACAGAGAGAGGTTCTATGGTATAAGCAATACCTCATGCATGTGTGTGGGTTACTGTTAAATCTAGCCTGTTCAACTAAGTTTTTCATACCCATAACTAAGCTGCAGATTTGTTTTTGACTTTTCAAGGCTGTTCCTAGCTCCATGCCTGGGGGCCCACATTGCTTGGGATGTGAACACAACTCTGACAGGCTCATTTCTCAGAGCTCCTGCTGCCCACTGGATGTAACTTCTTCTCGGCTGTCTGAGTTGACGGCTTCTCTGTCCCCCTACGGTCAGGCCATACTGCAGCCCAGTGTCAGAGGGAGCAGCGTGTCCTCACACACGTCACACCGAGACTCCTTCAGGAGTGCATCGCAGCCAGGCTGAGCAGCACCTAGGAACCCTGCCCGCCCCCATGTTTATGAAAGCATGGCTGAAACGAATGCCCCTGGGTAGAGTGGGCATCAGAAGACACGGCAACAGCAGGGAAGAAGAGTCTTATGCGGGCAAGGGAGGGAGGTTTCCATGGGGGGATGCAGATGATGTCTGGAATTGACGTTGGAGAAAGAAAAGGTTTGGGATAGAAAAGTCACCTCCTTGCAGCCACTTGTGGCCAAGTGTGATAGAAAAGTCACACTTGCAGCTGTGAGAGGGAGCCCAGCCTAGTAGGTGTTGGCTGTGGACAAAAAGCCCCAAATCACAAATCACTGGATGTGGTCTAGTGAAGGGACAGGTGTGTGTGTGTGTGTGTGTGTGTGTGTGTGTGTGTGTGTGTGTGTGTGGCGGGGGCGGGGGGGCACTCTAACCTCTTTCACTTGGACACAAACTTAGTGATTTCTGTGCTGTAGCCTAGTCTGAGTCCTGGCGATGAGTTCCCACGGAGGCCTCATGTTAGATTTGCAGTGTGATAAGCCGCAGAACTGTTCCAGGAGGTTCCATCACATTGCCAATGATTGGTTCTGGCTGATGAGTTTCTAACAAGTAAGCATTTGACCATCTCATACACATATCCAGACAGGCTTGTGTCAGCCATTGAGACACCGGCTCCGTTTCTTGGCGGAATAGCTCTTTGAAATTCATTGGTGGAGTAAGTGTGATTTGATATTTAATTTTAAAATAATGCACAAACCCTTTCATCAGGGAATTTAGTACATTTTTTCTTAAAAGAGATGTAATTTGATTGACAGAAAAGGTCTCTTGCTTATGACTTACACTATTTTACAAGGTCATGTCCTTTGTCAAGGTTCATACCCCATGTTAGAGGATACATGTGATATTAGATGGAGTTGTCGGGCCATGTCAATGCTGAGGGCATGAGCTTACTTATAGAATACTTGGTAATATGTTTCCATCTCCTAAGAGAGAGTTTTTGCAGTTGACTGGTGTAGTTCTGAGTGATCTTGACTTTGTCTCCTTGGCAGTGACCAGAGCGCTCTGGTACGGTTTACTGATGGACCGAGCCCCATAAATGCAGCTGTCACTGCAGGAGAGAAACAAGGCATCCTGAATATCTGTAAAATGTTCTTATAAAAATGTTTTGTGAGCAGTCATCTTACGTCACTTTTACCTTTAGAGATTTAAAAAGAATCGTTTTATGCATGACAAGAGATATTTGCACATAATCCACTGTGGGCATTTGTGTTACCTTAATATCAATCATTTTGACTGTTTTAAAAGAATTTTGAAGAGGCACATACTCAGTACTTTTATCTTACAAACATCTTTCTCTCTGTGACATTGCTTTGCTTTTGAAGGTCGGCCTTCCTTTTATTTAAAAGAAATTAAGCCTTTTGTCATAGGTACATTTTTTTCTTTCTAAAACTGATACTTTGAAAATGTATCTTAAATATGTGTTCATATACTCTTTCTAATTCATTGTTTTAAACTTTCAGGCTCAACTTTAAAGAAGCTTCTACACACTGGAAATTCTACTAAGGTATTTATAGTGTACTGACATTTTTAATTACTCTGAAATTTATTAATAGCACAAAGTAATGTTTGACTATTTTGAAAAATAAAAGATCTTTGAAAACCACTTGACTTAGTATTTATTTTTTAATTGATAAATTATATTATGAATATTGTTAGAGCTTTTGTTCTAGCTCTAACAAAACATTGCATATTTTAAATGGTATTAGGGAAAGTGGCTTGGGCTTTGGAGTTTGAAATTCTGGTGTCTAATTCTGGCTCTGCTGGGAATAGCGGGGGTCTGGGCACGGCACTAACTACTCCAGTTTTATCATCAGTGAAATTTGGGCAGGCTTTTCCTCTCTAAGTTTCAGAGCTAACATACTGGGTTCTGGTCACCTCAGTAATCTGGATGTTAAAAGATTGTCTCTGATTTAATTTTACCAATTTTGAGAACTGTTGTAGGAGAAGAGAACAGCAGGGCCTCACTCTTGAATGTTTATTTGCTGTAGATTGATCTTGTAATTTCTGTTAAAATTGGCTTAACCTTTTATAGTGACATATACCACTTGATGCTGAGATAAGATGACCCTAAAATGTAAGTGGCAGGAAAAAACCAGCCTGGGATAAATATTTTATGAAAGATAATTCACGTGTAGCTGATTAAGTTGTGTGAATGCCTTTAATAAGCTCATACATTTTTTGCTTTACATCAGTTTAAGCAGTCACAGCTACTTAAAACTTAACATGATGTTTCTCTCTTACATGTTGAAAAAAAGAAGTGAGCTATTCGTAGCCTCACGCAGAGTCCGTATTTTGTCCTTCCTATAATAATTAAAACCTATCAGGTTGTTATGTTTATTATTAGCTTTATTTGTAGTTAGTTCTCTTAAATATAGTTAGTGTAAAAAATTGGAGACTTGTGTTAGAATTTCATAAAAAGTTTCCTTTTGTCAAATATAACTTTATTAGCTGTGTACAGAGCTGTGTCATTTTGTCGTCTGATGCTGATTGGTGTTACATTACCCCTCATTCACCTGCTTGGGGAGAGGAGGACAGGTGTGCATGAACAGGGAGGTCTGTGCAGAGCCTTGGTGGAATCCAGGAATGCGTTTAGAAGTATGGCGTGTGTCCACTTTGTTCATGGGCTATAGCACTTTCACCGCAAGGGTGTCTGGATGTATTTTGACTTCTGTTGGGAGTCAGCAGAGCCAGGTATATAGTTCTTGATGGTTGGGGTGGGGCTTGCCTCCTTTTGGTTTCCGACCAGAGCCTGGTGTTTTGGCAGCTCTTGCTCTGGGCTGTGAGCACCTTTAGGTTAATGGATGGGGGAACCAGGCAACCCTCTAACTGCCTGCATTTGGGGTTTACTGTGTCTTCCAGCTGTGTGTATTTTTTATCTGTCTCTTTTATTTAGCTTCTCTTATTAATATCATTTTTCAGCCATTTATGAAGACAAAAATGGAGGACGTGTATTCTTGAGTTTTAGGAATAGGATAAATTTGGAGGTGTAGAGGAGGAAAAAGGGCACATCTGTCCATGTTGATGTTTTCGACCAGGTGCTGCTGACCATCCCGAGCATGGCAGAGGAGTTGGAGAGGAGAGAGTAGGGCCGTGAGACAGGGAAGCTGCTGGAGAGCTGCTGTCTCACTGAGAGCCAGACCGTCCGGGTCCTGTTTAGTTATAGGGGTTCTGATTTTCAAGAACGTCCCGAGCGTGCATGCAGTAGGCGGGAGACTTGCTTTGTCATAATTCTCATGGATAATCTCATGTTGTTGACAAGGGTGCTGTGGCCTAACAGGCGGAAACACTGCTGACGGGGACGCCTGCGTGGTGCCTCCCGGGAGCAGCACTGCTTTACGCTTTACGTGTCAGCTCGGTGAATCTTGCTAACAGTCCTCTGTGGCAAATGCTCGCACAGCCCCTGTTTCACGGATGAGGAGACTCAGGCGTGGAGAATAAGCGGTTCTCCATGGGTCACAACTACAAGGTGGCAGAGCCTGCACTGAAGCCAGGCCCTCTGGCTCCAGAACCCAGACTTGGAACCCTTGTACTTTGTGAGGAACTTGGTGAAGTACTTTAAAGATACCTTAACTTACATTTTTTCTTTCTCAGGACTGATGCTATGTCGTAACTGCATTTCTGTAAATACAGGTTTCATTTTCATTGCTTTTCACTTTGTCTTCAGATAAGATGTGAAGGCATCAGGCTGTTTCTTTTATGGCTTCAAGCACTTCAGACGCACTGTGCAGAAGAGCAGGTGCTGATTTTTGCCTGCCTGGTGCCTGGTTTCCCAGCGGTTATGTCCTCTAGGGGGCCCTGCACGCTGGAGACGCTCATCAACCCCAGCCCCAGTGTAGCTGATGGTAAGTGGTGTTGGCAGGTCTTAGGTGTTGAAATTACTCCTGAACTCACATTGAGGAGTTCCTTGCCTTTTCATTTTCTTGCCTAGAAATCCTGATGTTGTAGATGGGTTATGAAGAATTATTTCCTCTTCATGTTCATGGTAGATTCTTATAAACATTAGAATCAAAAGATTTGGAGAAATTTACGGAAGTGATGGAAACAGGAATAGAAGGGAGGGGACGCTGGCAGTGTTGGGAGGTGGGGACACGTGGAGTGTCTGGGGTGCATTGTGGCTGTCAGTGGGATTAAACCTGCTGTGCACGCCCCTGCCAGTTGTTCTTGTCGCTGTGGTTCCGTAGGTGGACATGTGTCTGCTCACCCAGGGTCTTACCCTGCCAGCTGTGTGTTTTCATGCAGCATTTATGGAAGGACAGTAGTGGCCTCATGGGATGTGGCCATTGGTGTCCTGTGCGTTTTCAAGGACCTTGCCTGTGAGGGTCATTGATTTTTTTACTGTATATGGTTCTATTGCCCGGTGACTGGCATTTGCTCTTGGGCTGACCAGAGCAGAATTTGAGAGGGAAGCGTGGTCCAGGGGAGGCGGCTCCCCAGGTATCTGCACTGTGCTTCAGGCCCGTTATGCTCACTGGAGTGGAGTTCAGGGCGAGTGGTGCCAGGGGATGGATAGATGCATTTTAATAGACATCATTTTTAAAAATCTTAAACCCCACTTGAAATTCAGCTTTGCTGAAGGAGCTTCTCATTTCCATCCTGCAGCCAAAGTATACCCAGAAGAAATCACGCCACTCTTGCCGGCCATTTCCGGGGAGAAGATTGCTGAGGACCAAACCTGCTTTTTTCTGCAAATACTTTTGAAGTATATGGTTATTCAGGTCAGGCAAAAATTGTAAATATTTCAGTGATGGGCTGCTTCTACGTAGGAAAGAGAAAAATATTGCCTGTTTCCTCTCTGTCATATTTTTTCCTTTCTGCATTTTCCTTGAGGTGTTATGTGACATTTTACTAAGCACAGAGTGTGTGCCCTTGTAAGTCACGTTAGCAAGTTCAGGCACATCTGCCGTCTCCTGCAGCGCTGCAGCTGTTCTCCCCTCTGAGCCTTTCCTGCCTGGATCTCTGTGCTTGTAGGACAGGGTGGAGGAGGAGGAGGAGGGCTAGAGGCTGAACAGGGCAGGAGAGCTGGAGGCAAGCAGACCGATGGCCCCATCCTACTGCCCACACAGGCCTATTTTTTGTCTTGTATTTGCCAATAATGCATAGACCCAAAACCATTAGTTTATGATTTTAATAGGTGATTTGTGCCCTTGGTCTGTATTTCTGAACATGAATATGGTTAGAATAGAATCTGGTTCTTTTTTTCTTCCCTCCCCCCCCCCATGTCTCAAAAAATAAAGAACTAATATGTATAAATAAAAAAAAGAAGGTAATTTCAAAAAACAGATCATGCCAAATCTTATAGACAATAGAAAAAGAAGAAATGCTTCAAATTCATTCTACTTCATCTGTATATACCTGATACGAAAATTGGAAAACATATATTATTATCAAGGGAAATTACAAACATATTTCACTTATAAATGAAGATGCAATATCCTAAACAACGTATTAACAAGTTGAGTGA